>JBBPCX010052165.1:0-14682 GCA_037974365.1 Hydrocynus forskahlii | reverse complement strand
AGATCCCCAGAACCCTCAGTCCCCCCCCCCCCCACAGAGGGCTGAGATCAGACACACTCTGCCCACCTTCTGCAATTCGCGTGTCGCCTTACAGGCAGTGTGTGGGTGTGAGTGGTCAGGAAGGTCAAAACTATTGAGTCAGAGGTTTGGCACAGGTCAGTGGAGCCCTGAGACATTTATGCAGCTTCTGATTTCAGATTCTAACCTGCTAAAAACACAGTGGTAAAGTGACGTTGTTGTTTTGTTGAATTATGGGATATTGTTTTTTAATAAAAAGAAATATAAGGATTTTTTGTTGAGATTCAACTGAGAGACTGAGAAACTGAGAAGCTTACAAACTGAAACTGAGAGACAGAAACTGAGAAACTGTGAGACTGAGACTGAGAAACTGACAGACTGTGACTAAGAAACTGATATTGAGAGACTGTAAGACTAAGAGACTGTTGAGACTGAGAAACTGAGAGTTTGTGTGACTGAGAGACTGTGAGAGTGAGAGACTGGGAAACTAAAACTGAGAGACTGAGACTGTGAGATGGAGAGACTGTGTGACTGAGAGCCTCAGACCAAGAGACTAAGAAACTGAGAGACTATGAGACCAAGAGACTAAGAAACTGGGAGACTGAGACTGAGAGACAGTCAGACTTAGACGGAGAGACAGAGACTGTGAGACAGTCAGACTTAGACGGAGAGACAGAGACTGTGAGAGTAAGAGGCTCCGATACTGCGAGACTAAGAGCCTCTGAGACTGCGAGACTAAGAGCCTCCGAGACTGAGAGACTGTAAGACTGAGACTGTGAGACTGAGACTGTGAGACTGAGAAACAGAGACAAAGACTATTTGACTGAGAGACTGTGATACTGAGACTGAGAAATTGAAAGACTGTGAGACTGAGAGAGAGACTGAGAGATTGTGAGGCTAAGACTGAGAGACGAGAGACTGAGAAACTAAGAATGAGAGACTGAGAGGCTGTCAGATTGAGACGTAGTGACAGAGACTGTGAGACTAAGAGCCTTCAAGACTGAGAGACTGTAAGACTGAGACTGGGAGATTGAGACTGTGAGACTGAAACTGAAAGACTGAGAGACTGGGAGACTGAGAAACTGAGAGACTGAAACTGTGAGACTGGGAGACTGAGGTCACCAGTGTTAATGTGCGACAGATTTTTAAATGTTTTTTATTTTTATATCAGAAATGTATGAAATCAAGATCCCACAGAATCAACTTGAATAAAACGCTTGGATGGTACTGTTGCACCGACTTTCCAATCAGATTGTTTGAACTGGAATAAATGAATAATCAGGTCTGTCATTGGTCTGTGCAGAGACGGATAATGACCTGTAAAATAACAGCTGATGGTCCACCCATAGATCATAGTCCACACACACACACACACACACACACACACACACACACACACACACACACGCATATCCCGTGGTTAGGCTGGACAGACTTTTGTGTTCTCTGATGGACGGACGCTCTCACACTCGGCTCTGTGAAATGTCTGACCTGCAGAGTGGGCTCACTCAGAACCCGCTCGAGAAGATCTGGGTTCCATGGATGAGCAGCAAACTGAGCAGAAGACGAGGATGTGAGTGACAGTCTGAGGGACATTGTTCACTTAAAGCGATACTTTGGTTTATGAAATTATTCATTTACACTTTATCTGTTCAGTAAAGCAGAGCTTGCTTCTTCGGCCGAGGAACCAGGCTGAAGGTCCTGCTGATTTCCAGCTTCTGTTTTCTGTTCCACCTCAACCGGTTACACCGCTACATACTAGTGAACCTCCTTCAGAACAGAACACTGTTCTTCTCCTGTGGGGGATTAGATAGTTTGATTACATTATTACATTATAATATTTAATTATTAGATTATAGGATTATAATTATATTAGATTATAATATTATTAGGTTATTAGATTGAGATTATTAGATGTTTAGATTATTAGATTCATAGATAGATAGACAGAAACTTTATTTATCCCCAAGATGAAATTCAGAAATTTATTTTGTTACTAGACTATATGATTCATAGATTATTTGCTCGCCTGCAGTTTTAAGTGTAATTTAGTCTGTAGTTTTGAGTGACAGGTCTGGGGGAGGGGTCAGGGAGGATGCTGACTGCAGTTCTAATTTGTTTATTAATTATTTGAAGCTGATTTTCAATAATTTGAGGGTTTGTGAGTTTTTAAAACCGCTGATGAGAAAATGGGTTTACACACAGACCGAGGGGCCGTTAACCCCTGGGGAGGAGGTCAGAGTCCACACACACACACTCAGAACACAGGACTGCAGTAACACTGCAGTTAGAGGAGGAATGAAGACTTGCTGTGTCTCCATGGAGATTCGTCAGTGGTGATTCATCTAAAGCGTGGGGTGTTAAACAATACAAAACAAAACAATTAAAACCCCCAAAACAAAAGACACAAAACACTCCTGTCTCCGCCCACAGCGACGGAACCCTCGTATTCAGGACACTGTCAGGGACCTCATAGAACCCTGAGAAACTAAGGAAATGGATGGTGTGTAAAACTGTCGACAGGGTTGCCAGATCCTTCTATAATTTACAGTCAAAAATGCACGAAAATCCAACAATAGATCTACATTTAAATCTTCAGTGAAGACGAAAAATAGAAGTCAGCAGTCAAACCCAAAACCTCAGATGCTCAAACCACATCCAGCTCCTTGTTAAAGTGGATCAGACTTGTGGATGTGGTTTAGGTCACAACATGACTTACTGAGAGCTGTAAAAATGAACTGAACTTCTTCATGAAGGTGGATCAGACTTGTGGACATGGTTTAGGACACAACATGACTTACTGAGAGCTGTGAAAATAAACTGAACTTCTTCATGATGGTGTATCAGACTTGTGGACGTGCTTTAGGACACAACATGACTTACTGAGAGCTGTGAAAATAAACTGAACTTCTTCATGAAGGTATATCAGACTTGTGGACATGGTTTAGGACACAACATGACTTACTGAGCGCTGTAAAAATGAACTGAACATCTTCATGAAGGTGGATCAGACTTGTGGATGTGGTTTAGGACACAACATGACTTACTGAGAGCTGTGAAAATGAACTGAACTTCTTCATGATGGTGTATCGGACTTGTGGACGTGGTTTAGGACACAACATGACTTACTGAGAGCTGTAAAAATGAACTGGACTTCTTCATGAAGATCGATCAGACTTGTGGATGTGGTTTAGGACACAACATGATTTACTGAGAGCTGTGAAAATAAACTGAACTTCTTCATGAAGGTGTATCAGACTTGTGGATGTGGTTTAGGACACAACATGACTTACAGAGAGCTGTAAAAATGAACTGAACTTCTTTATGAAGGTGGATCAGACTTGTGGATGTGGTTTAGGACACAACATGACTTACTGAGAGCTGTGAAAATGAACTGAACTTCTTCATGAAGGTGTATCAGACTTGTGGATGTGGTTTAGGACACAACATGACTTACTGAGAGCTGTAAAAATGAGCTAAAATTCAGAGTGAACCTGAATGCCACGGCACCTTTTTACACAACAGGGTCTGTTTTCACAAACTGTCTTAGGAGCAGGAGCACTGATATATAGTGAGCTTTTGTGAAGTCATAAATACGGAAGAATCTGATCCCAGATCAGCCCTGCTTTGTGAACAGCAGCCTTGATGTCGTCTGAAACACTGAAGGTCATGTTCGCAGCGTGTCAGTAAGTGTGTGTAGCAGTGTGTGTGTGGGCTGGATGATATTCCATTTTTCACCAAGCTGGGGGAGCCGTTACTGTGGTAACTATGTTGATCATCACAGTGACATCATGATGTGTTTTATGATAAAACACAGATAATAAATTGTTCTACATATTTAATCTGATGGTTATTTATCATGTTGGAAATGATGTACGTTATTGTTCTGTTTCTGCTCCAGCGTCGGTTCCTCAGTTCACAAACTCCCCCACTATGATTGTGATGGTGGGGCTTCCAGCCCGAGGAAAGACCTACATCTCCAAGAAGCTCACGCGGTACCTCAACTGGATCGGAGTCCCCACCAAAGGTCAGCACTTCATCTTAATTGTGATTATTGTGATTATTATTGGAATTTTGAAGTGATTCTTTGGTATTATGATGACTATGATACATTAATGGCGCTGTGTTTGATTGACAGTGTTTAATGTGGGTCAGTACCGCAGGGAGGCCGTCCAGACCTACAAGAACTTTGAGTTCTTCCGTCCCGACAACGAAGAAGCCATGAAGATCCGCAAGTGAGGAAACACTTCAGCCTCACTCCTCAACCACACACCTCCCGCCTCAACCTCAAACCCCAAACTCATACCTCATCCCAACCTCACACCTCAACCTTACACCCAACCTCACATCTTAATCTCACACTCCAACCTCCCACCTCATAACCAAACCTCATACCTCACCCTCAATTTCAAACCTCAACCTCTCACCTCACCCCTCAACCTCACATGCCAGCCTTACAGCTCAACCACACATATTTCAGAGATGAAACTGAGTGTGGAGTGTTTCTGAGTGGCTGGTGTGTTTGTGTGTTTGTGTGTTCAGAGCCTGTGCTCTCGCCGCCCTGAAGGACGTGTCCTCCTACTTCACTCAGATTAATGGGCAGGTGGCGGTGAGTGAACCTTCTGCAGCCACGGAAACGATGATGAACCCAGCATGGCAGCACAGTTAACATCAACACAACATTTACTCACATTTACACCACATTTATGCACAATTCCACAATATTTCCACACATTTTTTCTATTTATTTACAATTTTATACATTCACACATTTACACCACATTTACACATCTACACACGTACATGTTTACACCATGTGTACATGTTTGCTTGTTTACATGCATATTTGGACAAAAATAAATCAGATTTGTGTGTAAGCAGGGTGGGTTCGTTATTCTATTTTTATTTTATTTTACATTTGTGACACAGATGGCTGTAGTTTAGGGTTCTGAGTGTCGACTGATGTTCCTCTTAGCAGGAACCTGCTGCTCTTCCCTCATGCTCTCTGTGGACGTGGGGTTTTAACTGCTGATCTCTGCAGGTTTTTGATGCCACCAACACGACACGGGAGCGGAGAGAGGTCATTCTGTCCTTTGCTAAAGAAAACTGCTACAAGGTCAGAAAACATGGAGATCTGCTCCACATCTCCATCACTTTTACTTCATTAGAGAATATCTCACATCCTCACCATACTGTTCAACTGCAGCTTACAGAAGGATGGAAATCTTCACTGTAACTTGTGTCGAGTGACGTCAGCCCTAACTCAGCTCATAAATCAGAGCATAAAACAGCTCATAAATCAATTTTTTTAAATCTTCTAAATAAATATTTTTAACTGACACTAAAGCTGTTTGTTTTAAGGTGTTTTTCGTAGAGTCCATCTGTGATGACCCTGAAATCATCGCTGAAAATATTAAGGTAAAGAAACAGTTTGGTTTGTGTTTGAGTTTGTTTGACTCACACTGTGGTCCTCATTTAGGAGGAGCAGTTTAGGAAAATAAACTTCAGAATACACAGCACACACCTGTCACCTCTTTACTGACCTCACTGTACTGACCTCAATGTACTGACCACTGTACTGACCTCACTGTATTGAACACACTGTACTGAACACACTGTACTGACCTCACTGTACTGAACACACTGCACTGACCTTTCTGTACTGACCTCACTGTACTGAACACACTGCACTGACCTCACTGTACTGACCTCACTGTACTGAACACACTGCACTGACCTCACTGTACTGACCTCACTGTACTGAACACCCTGCACTGACCTCTCTGTACTGACCTCACTGTACTGACCTCACTGTACTGAACACACTATACTGACCTCACTGTTCTGACCACACTGTACTGACCTCACTGTTCTGACCACACTGTACTGACCTCACTGTACTGACCACACTGTTCTGACCTCACTTTACTGAACACACTGCACTGAACTCACTGTACTGACCTCATTGTACTGAACACACTGCATTGACCTCACTGTACTGAACACACTGCACTGACCTCACTGTACTGAGCACACTGTACTGAACACACTGTACTGACCTCACTGTACTGACCTCACCGTTCTGAACACACTGTACTGAACACACTGTACTGACCTCACTGTTCTGACCACACTATACTGACCTCACTGTACTGACCTCACTGTATTGAACACACTGCACTGACCTCACTGTACTGACCACAATGTACTGACCTCAATGTATTGACCACTGTACTGACCCCACTATACAGACCACACTGTACTAACCTAACTGTAGGTTCCTGAGGGAACGCTGTGGGTTCTGAGGGACTATTGTAGGTTCTGAGGGACCGTTGTGGGTTCTGAGGGAATGTTGTAGGTTCTGAGAGACCGTGGTGATTTCTTAGGGACTGAGGTGGATTCTGAGGGACGGTTGTGGGTTCTGAGGGAAAACTGTGGGTTTTGAAGGACAGTTGTAGGTTCTGAGGAACTTTTGTGGGTTTTGAGGGAATGTTGTAGGTTCTGGTGGACTGTGGTTTGTTCTGATGGACTGGGGTGAGTTCTGAAGGACTGTGGTGGTTCCTGAGTGACCATTCTGGGTTCTGAGGTGCCATCATATGTCCTGTCAGAGCTCCAGGATTTTTGATGTTTGTTCATGTTATTTATACTCTGCAGCAAGTGAAGCTCAGCAGCCCTGATTACTTGAACTGTGATAAGGAGGAGGCTGTCAGCGACTTCCTGAAAAGGATTGAGTGCTACAAGTTGACCTACGTTCCTCTGGATGACGACAGAGACAGGTTAGAGGTCATACACACTGTCCAGCACAGCCCCCTTTTAGTCTGGCCCCTTCCAGAGCTGTGTGAGGCATGGGGGGGTTTACTATAACTAGTTACTATAATTAATTTATTGCTATAATTACTAATCTATTTGTAATGTAATTTGTAATACTGAATTAAAAACTGATTAATGTGAATAAAATGTAACTTATTCTGAAATTTTTAACAGAACATTTGTTCCTATAAGACCATCCTAGGACTCATGCAGCTCTCTCTCTCTCTCTCTCGCTCTCTCTTTCTCTTCTCTCCGTCTCTTAGACATCTGTCCTATATAAAGATCTTTAATGTTGGGAGCAGGTATTTGGTGAATCGTGTGCAGGATCATATTCAGAGCAGGATAGTTTATTATCTGATGAATATTCATGTCACACCACGCTCGATTTACCTGTGTCGCCACGGAGAGAGTGAGCTGAACCTGCTGGGGCGCATCGGGGGGGATTCAGGCCTCTCATCCCGTGGAAACAAGGTGAGCATCAGCGAGGGGTTTCAGTAAATTAGTCTGTGTGCACTATGAATTATTCAGTATCCCAGAGTTCAGTATATACTACACATTTCTCAGTATCAACTATGAATTATTCAGTATCTACTATGAATTATTCAGTATCTACTATGAATTATTCAGTATATACTATGAATTAGCTAGTATCTACTATGAATTGTTCAGTATCTGATATTAACTATTCAGTAGACATTAATAATAATAATAATAATAATAATAATAATAATACATTTTATTTATATATATTTACAGAAAAAACATATAAACACATTTACATACAAAGACATTTAAATACATATACATACAAAAGGATATTTACATACCTATGGATGATAGTGGTATGAGGTGTAAGTAAGTCGTGTGGGGTAAGCTAATCTGAACAGATGAGTTTTGAGTAGAGATCTAAACATGGGCAAGGATGATGTGGTTCGGAGGTCGAGTGGGAGTGAATTCCAAAGTAAATGATCTGAGCCCCATGTTGGACATACGGGCGTGAGGTGTGGAGAGGAGACAGCCAAAAGAAGAGCGGCGAGTGCACAAAGGTGTGTATAGATCAAGGAGATCAGTGAGATAGTGAGGAGCTAGGTTATGGAGGGCTTTGAATGTGAAAAGAAGGATTTCATACTGTATGCGGAAATGGATAGGGAGCCAGTGAAGTTGCTCGAGGACAGGGGTGATGTGTTGTGTGCGTGGAGTTCTGGAAATGATACGGGCGGCTGAGTTCTGAACCAGTTGAAGTTTATGGAGGGATTTATGTGGTAGACCGGAAAGCAATGCATTACATCAAGACGGGATGTGACAAGGGCATTGACTAATATGGCAGTGGTAGTGGGGGTGAGTGAGGGACGAAGGCGGTTAATGTTTCAGAGGTGGAAATAGGCAGACCAAGTGATGTTGTTTATGCGGGCAGTGAAGGAGAGGTTGCGGTCAAGGATGACGCCCAGACTCTTGACCTGAGAGGAAGGGAGGACAGTGGCGTTATCAATAGATGGTGAAAAACTACCAGATTTGGAGAGTGTGGATTTGGAACCAACAAGAAGAATTTCAGTTTTATCTGCATTTAATTTGAGAAAGTTGTGGGAGAACCAAATTTTGATGTCTCGTAGACAGTCTAAAATAGAGGAGGGGGGTAAAGGTGTAGTGGGATTGGAGGAGAAGTAGAGCTGGATGTCATCCGCGTAGCAGTGGAAATTGATATCATGTTTCCTAAAACTACTGCCAAGAGGAAGAAGGTAGATAATGAAAAGGAGGAGCACCAGGACGGAACCCTGAGGCACAGCACTGCTAACTGGAGAGGGCTGGGATTGGAAAGACCTTAACTGAATTAACTGAATGCGACCAGAGAGATATGATGAGAAACAGGACAAAACTGTGCCGTTTATTCCTATGGAAGCTAAGCATTTTAGGAGAGTAAGATGAGAGAATTATTCAGTGTCCACTATGAGTTAGTCGTATTCAGTATGAATTGCTCAGCAGGCAGTGTGTGTATTGTGCATGTTTGATTTGCTCAAAGCTAGTCCAGAAGTTTCCTCACTGCTGAGGAGTCCAGTCCTGAAGGTCCTCCAGATCCAGGCAGTAACGGCTGACCTCCTAGTTTTGTGTTTGTTGTGCTGGAGGTTCAGGTGCATTGAGAAGGTGGACGCTGAGGGTCCTGAGTGTCTGTGAGGGTCTCATTCAATTTTTATTATTCCCCCCCCCAGTTTGCTACTGCTTTGGGGAAATACATCAGGAGTCAGAGCATCCCAGATCTGAAGATCTGGACCAGCCACATGAAGAGAACCATCCAGACGGCAGAGGCGGTGGGGGTTCCATACGAGCAGTGGAAAGCCCTCAATGAGATTGACGCTGTGAGAAACAAAAATAATATAATAATATATTAATAAACAATTTACATCTGATCAGCAGAATAAACAAAACAAATCCTTATTATTATTAGCATTAATACAGACATAAGAATATAATATGCAGCCTATTAAAGATGAAAACATAACACAGTTTATACAATATTGAGAAAAAAGAGCTGAGTATTAAAATATAATGGATCAATAACAATAATTAATAAAATGATATGTGTTACGTCTGTGCCCATTCGGCAGGGAGGCGCAGAAGCAGACAGACATTCTTTCTTTCTTTCTTTCTTTTTAACAATACAAAACAAAGGGGCTCGATGGCCACCAAAACTCAAAACAGAAACAAGGAACCGAACAGACACAACTCAGGATTACCGTGTTGGAGAACCAACAACATGAAACACAAAGCAGGCACTATTTATACAGGCACTGCAAAACAAAACACATGATAACAATTGGTCTCATCCCTGGCAGCTGAAAACCCTCATTCTTTCCATCTGCCAGAGATGAGATGACACCCCCAGTCAACCTAAAAGTCCTTTAAACAGCAGCGGCTTCTAGTGGCCACTGACTGCGGATGTGACAATATGTAAACATTTTGGAGTTTTTGGTCCAGTTTTAATACAGAATTTCTGCTTTTGTCAAGCAGTGTGTGTGTGTGTTCTCTCTCTCTCTCTCTCTCTCTCTCTCTCTCTCTCTGTCTGTCTCTCCCTTTCTCTCTCTCTTTCTCTCTCTCCCTCTCTCTCTCTTTCTCTCTCTCCCTCCCTCTCTCTCTCTCTTTATCTCTCTCTCTCTGTCTCTCTCTCTCTTGCTCTTGGCAGGGTGTGTGTGAGGAGATGACCTATGAGGAGATTCAGGAGCATCACCCGGAGGAGTTTGCGCTGAGAGATCAGGATAAATACCGTTATCGTTACCCGAAGGGGGAGGTGAGAGTCAGAACATAGAGCTCAGTCTGCAGAACCCTGATCTTCTACTCTTCTTCTCCCAGGGGGGATTAAGAGGAAGGAAAGGCCCTCATTATTTATGTATGATTTATACTACAGGCCAGATTAACAAAAAAACAAAACACAAATGTAACTGTCTGGTTTTGAAGTGTAAGTATCTAAGTTATACTATAGAAGTGTAACTATAAGTGGAGTGGAGTTTAATGGGTGTGAAAGTTAAGTACGAGTTTCATCAAACAACCGCTCTTGCCTTCATCACAGCAGCACAGATTTTCCACATCATGTCCAGCAGTTTTTGGAAATAACTTGTGTCCAAACCCTCCCAGCACCTTTTCAAACCTGCAAGAAGTTCTGTTTTATTTTCTGGATCATTTTGAAATTGTCCATCCAGCTTGTCCCTGCAGCTCAATGGGAGAAAGATCTGGAGACTGGGGAGACCAAGACATCATTCTCTAAACTTCTGCTTTTCTTTGGACTGGATATAATTTTGGCACAATTTTGAGGAATGACTGAGATCATTATCCTGTTGAAGAATGAAATTTTGTCCAATCATATGTAAATCAGGGGGAATTGTGTGATGCTGAAAAACTGAGTGACACTTTTTTCATGATCAAACAAGTGAATGTCAGTCAGTAAAAACAGACCTGATATGTCTCTTCAAAACCAGTAGTTTTAAATAAATAATGAAATAATTTTAATCAGTTCATTAAATAAATGTTACTACAGATTATAAAATATTAAAAAGCAGTCAGTTACATTTGTTTTAAGTTTTGTTTTTAGCAGCCATGATTGTTAATAAAGTTGTTAAATGTTGATATCAGCAGAGAGACGGTGGAGGATCTGCAGTATCTCCTCTTCAAATCTGAGTGAAAAACATAATTTTAGCCGAAATTATGTTTACCATTCAACTATTTCTGCTCAGTATGTGCCCTTACTCAACCCCCAATCCCTTTCTCTTCTCTCCCTTTCTCTTCTCTCTCTCTGCTTTCTCTCTCTTAGTCATATGAAGATCTGGTTCAGAGGTTGGAGCCGGTGATTATGGAGTTGGAGAGGCAGGAGAATGTTCTGGTTGTTTGTCACCAGGCTGTGATGCGCTGCCTTCTGGCTTATTTTCTGGATAAAAGTTCAGGTAAACCCTGGAAGACCCTCAGTGTTCTCAGAGTTTGATTGACAGCATGTAACCCCAGTTTGTCTTTTGTTTGACTGGAAACCTTCTTCTGGACAATTCTGTTTTTGACAGTGACAAGAAACTATTAAAGCAGTTTGATATGGAAACATGAGAGTTTGAGATGTTTGAGATTTGGTTCTAAGAGTAGATTTTTAAAGAAGTCAGTTCAGATTTGTAGCCTCTAAAGATTGTTTAAGTAAGTGCTGATATTCCATATTCTTTTTTGTCGATGGTTTAGCTACAAGTCAGAATTGACTCACAGAAAAAAGATTCACAAAGTTCATGCAATGAATATACAAACACCATGCAGCAAAATGTAAACCTGAATCTCTGAGACACTGTAGTAACTCGAAAATAGAAAATGGAATGAAGAATAAATTTATAGAACACGTGGAGTATTATGGTATGGGAGTATTATGGTATGAGGAGTATTATGGTATGGGAGTATTATAGAATGGGAGTATTATAATGTGGAGTATTATGGTGTGGAGAGTATTATGATATTGAATTTTATGGGATGGAGTTTTTTGTATGGGAGTTTTATGGCATGAGGAGTTCTATAATAAGGATTGTGGTATGGGGAGTATTAATGGTATAGAGTATTATGGTATGGGGAGTATTATGATATGATGAGTAATATGGTATGGAGAGTATGATAGTATGAGGAGTATTATGGGGTGGGGGAGTGTAATAGTATGGAGTTTTATGATATGGGGGTTATAATGGTAGGGAGTAATATGGTATGGGGAGTATTATGGGATGGGGGAGTATAATAGTATGGAGTATTATGATATGGTGAGTAGTATAGGATGGGGGAATATTATGGTATGAGGAGTATTATGGGATGTGGAGTGATGTTTAGTAAATGTGAGGCAGATCCAAGTTAAGGTGATGTTCCTGCTTTATGACAAAAAAGTCAGTCAGTTTTGGAACAGAGCAGTTTTACAGTGAATTTAATGTTCTCCAGTATTATAAAATCTTCTTGTTCCTGCGGTTCCTCGGTAGATGAGCTGCCATACCTGAAGTGTCCTCTGCACACGGTGCTCAAACTCACACCTGTGGCCTACGGTGAGTGTCCCCGCCGGCCTCACCCATATATTTATATTATATCTTATATAACCTACACATAACATATAAACACTACCAGGCAAAAGTTTTGGCACACACTGAGATTTTCAACATTTGCATGTTACTCACCCAATGTTTACTAAAAATGCACTCAGGATTCTTTTTTTCTAACAAATACATTTACAGTATGTTTACCATGTAGTATGTTTATTAGCTGGAAAAGGTATTTTTTATCAATCACTAACTAATATAATTATAATCATAATTATAATGTGGATCACTAGACAAGTGTTAGATATTTAATTAACTATTAAGTGATGAAACAGTGAACTAGTGCATTTAAAATTAAAGGACAGTCTAGAATTTGGCTCAGCATCACCACACAACCAGTTAATAGGATGTCAGACGTGCACTGTAACAGATTTTTTCATCTTACAAAGGAAACCTGTTTTATTTGATATATTTTCATTTACGTGCCCATTGGCCTTGGGATAGGCTCCGGGGTCCCATGACCCTAGTAAGGATTAAGCAGTTACAGAAAATGAATGAATGAATGAATGAATATTTTCATTTATAGTTTTTCACTTAACAACTTTCCAGTGTTTAACATGAATAAAAATCTGCAGTTTATGAAATACATGTATAAGTGGTAACAACCTGTAGTGTGCAAAATCTTTTGACTCGAAGTGTAATAATATAATAAGATAAAAAACAGAGTTCTGGACAAAATACATCTTTCTATTGATGATTAGAAATGTATTCAACACTTTGGAACAAATTTAAATATGACACTATTTTAATGCACCACTAACATTCATGTATATAATGTAAAATTACATTATTTATTTATTGTAAGTGATCCTTACAGCCCACCAGGGGGCGACAGGCAATGCTTTGAAAGCAGCCGCTGAAGGTTGTTTGGACATAAAAGGAGAGGTGTTCAGATGAAGGAGCGTCATGAGGAGGATCTGCTGTGGAATTTGATCTTAACCACGACATTCAGCAGAATCATCGAAATCATCCTAAATCCTCAGCAGAGACCCTCTGGAAAAACAGGCTGACTGAAGGCGTGCCCAAACTTATGCACAAACTATAATTAATGTTTCACTTTTCTCCAGTATATTAAATTAAAATGTGCAGAAATTTGTTGCATATGAAGTTCCTGCTGAAACTGTTTGTCTGAAAGACAGATCTTTTATCACCTCTTCCTCTCCTCTCTTCCTCCTCACTTCTTCCCCCTCCTCCAGGTTGCAAAGTTGAGTCGGTGTTTCTGAATGTTGAGGCGGTGAACACACACCGAGATAAACCTGTGGTGAGTCCCTGACCTTCAACCCTTGAACCTCATCACTGACCTTTAACACTAATACAGACCTTTAACCTTTAACCCCATCACTGACCTTTAACCCAATCACTGACATTCAACCCAATTCCAGACCTTTAACCTTTAACCCTATCACAGACTTACCTTTAACCCCATCACTGACCTTTAACTCAATCACTGACCTTTAACCTTTAACCCTATCACAGACTAATCTTTAATCCCATCACTGACCTTTAACCTTTAGCCCCATCATTGACCTTTAACCCAATCGCTGACCTTTAACCTTTAACACTATCACAGCCTAACCTTCAACCCCATAACTGAACTTTAACCCTATTACAAACATTTAACCCATCACTGATCTTTGACATTTAACCTTTAACCCCATTGCAGACCTTTAACCCCATCACTGACCTTTAATCCCATAATTGACCTTTAATGTTTAACCTTTAACCCCATTGCAGACCGTTAATTTTTACCGTTTCAGAATGTGAGTGTGGACCGTGATGCAGAAGATGCTCTCCTGACGGTTCCTGAGCACGACTAGAGACCAGTCCTGCCAGTGCTCCCAGTCCTCACAATCCTCCCAGTTCAGTGTGTGCTTATTTGATGGTGGAGTTTGGGAGGTTCTGTTCTCCACTCTGGATCTGCAAGAACCTGAGGCTGATCTGAGATTCAGGATTTAAAGACTGGAAACTGATTGTAGTTTGTGATAAAAGTTGTAGATAGAAGTCTGAACTGATGCTGATGTTTAGAGGAGGAATACGATCCTGGTGCTTCTTCAACAACGATCATAAACAGACATAACAAACACCTCAGGAGCTCAACTTCACTTGGACAGAATCCTCACCTGGACAAAATCTTCACATGGACAGAATCTTCACCTGGACAGAATCTTCACCTGGACAGAATCTTCACCTGCACAGAATCTTCACCTGGACAGAACCTTCATCTGGACAGAATCTTCGCCTGGATACAGTCTTCACCTGGATAGAATCT
>JBBPCX010052154.1:1015-14683 GCA_037974365.1 Hydrocynus forskahlii | reverse complement strand
TTGTCTGAACATGTAGCAGTGTATGATGTTAAAGGATGTCATTCAACACTGGCATGGCCTGTTATACACATGCTGTGTATATGCTGTCAATAAACTAACAATGACAGCAGAATAGGTCATACTGAAGATCTAAGTGACTTTAAATGTCAATGTCATAAGTTGCCACCTTTTCCACAAGCCAGTTTGTGAAATTTCTGCCCTGTTAGATCTGCCATGAAGTGGTAGACCACACAAACTTACAGACTGGCGTCACCAAATGCTGAACACATAGCACATAAAAATCTCTTGCATCACCTACAACAGAATTCCAAACAGCCAATGGGAGCAACATCAGCAGTCGAACTGAATGAATGGGTTTCCATGGTTCAGCTCACAAGCCAAAAATCACTATGTGCAATACCAAGTGGTGTGAACCACTGAATTCTGGAGTGATGAATCACTAACTAACTGGCAGTATGATGACTGAATCTGGGTTTGGCAGATGCCAGGAGAATGCCACCTACTGGAAGGTGTAGTGTCAACAGTAAAGTTTGATGGAGGAGGGATAATGGTTTGCGGCTGCTTTACAAGGTTTGGGTTTTGCCCATTAGTTCCACTAGAGGGTAGGGTTAATGCTACACCATGCAAAGACAGGTCCATAAAAACATGGTTGGAGTAGAAAAACTTGACTGGCCTGTACAGAGCCCTGACATCAACCCCATCCAACACCTTTGAGATAAATTGGAACGGAGATTGTGAGGCAGGCCTTCTCGTCCAACATCAGTGTCTGACCTCATAAATGCTCTACAGAATGAATGGGCACAAATTCCCAAAGAAACTCCAAAAAGAAGAGCGGAAGCTGTTATAGCTGCAGAGGGGGAACAAATTATATTAAAGTCTATGTATTTGAACGCAGTGTCATTGAAGTCCCTGTTAGTGTAATGGTCAGGCACTTCCTTCACCACTATGCTCAGGACAGAAGCAGAGAGGTCCTGCTGGTGGGCTCCATTCCCTCTTGAGTGCAACAAAGACTGATTAGACTTAAGGAAGCCAGTCAGGACCTCCTGCAATCCACCCTGCTCTGGACTAGACTGCCAGCTGCTGCATCACACACTGTAGCCTGTCATCTGTAAAATGAAGTTGGGATAGACTGATAGTAGCATGCTGGAAAGGGCACGGCGGAGGAGGGGCTGAACAAGTGAGGCAAGGGTGAAGAAGAAGAGGGGAAGCAGACAGAGAGACGAAGCTGTAACATTTTTAAATCTTGACCTCTCACGGTCCACATGAATCACTGTCAGAGAGTATGAAGGGTGTCTGTGAACATGGGCATGTCTCTCTTGTTCTCTCTCTCTCCTTCTCTGTCATTCTTTTTCGATGTATTCTGTGTCACCTCAGCCCCTCATGGTGGGGAACACTTCCTCTTTAACAACTTCAATTAACCCCAGTTCCCCTCCTGAGCAGGACATCTGCCTTCTTAACCTGGGCTAAATGGTGTTCATTTATGAAGGGAGGATCCTGCTGTTACTGTGACCTGACCACAGATAACACAACTGTGTAAAGTGGAGGTCATTGAGCACAGCTTGGAGGTCGTCGAGCTGAGTTGAATCAGGTGTAATTTGAATCAGGTGTGATGCCAAGACACACCTGATTCAGCTCAGCTTTACTTGTGCTAAACTGATGGTACAGGACTTTGTACTGTCATTCCTTGCACTTTGCTTAATGCTGCTGACTGCCTCCTGTGCAACGATCATATTTATAGTGCAATACTAATGATTCCTGAAGGTTTACGTAGCATCCGCACTACACTGTTCACATACACTACTGTTACAGTTGTCTGTTTATTGTTTGTCTGTTGTCTACTGTCTCTGTTGTAACTTGCACTCTGTTGAATGTTGTATGTTGCTTTATGTTACCCCGTGGTCCCTGGAGAAATGTTGTCTCATCACATTATGTACGTGTGCACAGCTGCTGATGACAATAAAGTAACCTTGAGCCTTCCCATTTTTTGTTAAATGGGACATATTATATCTCGTTTTAAACAAGTTATAATAGGTCTATGGGCTATACAAAACATGTTCATTAAGTTCTTTGCACAAAATCACTCTCACATAAAGAGATCTCACCAGCTCTATTTTATTCTAGCCCTTTCCTTTCAAAATGAGCTGTTTAAGGGCTCTGTCACTTTTATGCAAATAAGCTGTTGCTGGCCACGCCCCACCTATCCCATGCTAACGCTGCGGGTTTAACACACGTGAAACAGAGGTGCTATCCAGCCCTATATGTTGGACCCCGAGTCGGACCCATTGCAAGATGAACACAACACTTCATGAATAACTTGTCTTTGCCTGTAGCTGTAGCGCTCGGCGTCTTATGCGTGCTCATAAAACCAACAGACAAAAATGGTGGATCTTCAACTAATCTAGTGGGTGGGGGCTCGACACGTGAGGGGTGGTTCTATGCAGATTTCCTCATCCTGACGTCAGGATATAGGAGCCGTCTAAACGGCTCATGGAAGCATATGATTCCTTACACCAAAACCTTTCAACTGACTCACAGAAAACAGATGGATGATTTTTTTCATGCTTGGAGTGTTTATAAGAGCTGTAGAGACCCAAATGGAGATACAAAAGGATGCAAAAAGTGAGTTTTGCATAATATGTCCCCTTTTAATAAAGGAAGATAAAAACCTTCTCTGCTTTAACATCCCCACATCAACTCATTAATTCTTAAAGAGATGATCAATTGAACTGGTAGCAGGATGGAGGCTAAAATGTGCTGTGGGCCTTCAGGACCAGGGTTGGGGAACACTGATCTAGATGAGAAGGTATGTGTGACAACACTGCAGTTCACCCTCTTTGCCACTGAGGGAACTTTGGACATTCACCCAGCGAAACTAAGGATTTCTTGTTACGGTGCTATTTAAGGATTTGTAGCATCTCTCTGGTTCTTGTTACCGAGTGTTTGTGTACCTTGACAAGGCCTTTAGAACTGCCTATAAAACTCATGTTTTTGGTTTTTGAAATTGTCTGTATTTTTTTGGATCACATGTTTCGTCTTGCCCTTGTCCCTGCTTTACTTGGATTGTTTTAAGGTTTAAGGATTACCAGTTTGGATCATCTATGTTATCACAGTTTGCAAATTACTTTGGCAGCTGGTGGCCTGGTGGTTAGGGAGTTGCCCCTTTGAACATAAGGTTCTGGGTTTAAATCCCAGGACAGCTAGTGGCACCACTGAGGTACCCTTGAGCGAGATACACTTCTCCCTGGGTGCCATGTTGGTGGCAGTCCACTGCTTCACTTGATGAATGGCTTAAATGCAGAGGAAGTATTTCACACTGTGTGGTGGCCACATTTTTATTTTTTCTTTGAATACAAACTCTTTATATTCTATGAAGCTCATTTTTGCAACGGAGTCCTCTCCCCTATCATCATTACACTATGATGGTTTTGCAGCACTGGTGTATAAAGAAAAATATATTTACATAGTTTTTGATAGCAGTTTTCAAATTGGCACATTTGTCAAAACATTGCGATATGTATTGTGTGTCGCGTGAATGTTTTTTGTGTGTATCATGATTTTTTTTTTTTCATATTGTCCAACCACTCCATCTCCATGACCGAAGTATGACAGGCCCAAGAAATAAACTCTCTGCCGTCTGCGACACTGACTCCAAAGACAGATGGAGAAAGGCAGCTTTGCTTTCAGCACCATTCCCACCTGAGTCCTGTGATGGATAGTGTGAGATAAAAGACAGTAGATCGTGACACACACATGTCAGATGGGACAACGTCAGGTGTGGTTTTGAGGTGGATTAAAATCAAGAGAAATGATGGACAGAAGTGGCTCCTGTGATTTTTCAGTGTGACGGATCTTGTCCTTCCTCTTCAGTACTCTTTCAATGTCCACATTCTGCATCGCAACCAAAGTGGTTCTCTCCTCTAAATACTCAGTTTGAAATATCATGCTCCTCCAAGAATACTCCAAAGTGGTATTATTTGTAACCCACCCTCCCAATGCTGGTGCCACCTGAAAGGCTGAAGGTGAGGTGCATCCTGAGGAGATATGTAAAGGAAGTCAAAGCAACCTGAAGAGGGGTAGCACAGATTTCAGAATAAATCTAATCTTCTCCACACGTAGAACACTCACTACCGCACATAATGGTTAAATATGAGGCTATAAGTCAACAGTTGCTGTTGGAAAGTCCTGAAACTTGAGAGGTCCTCTGATTCACCCAGGATTATTAGGAGGGGGTCATGTACTCATGTGAATTCCTTTATATTGATAATGTGTAAATAGTAAACTACAGTAACATCCCTCTGTATTTCTGTGAACACAAATTCAATTTTCAAATAGTAATTTCATTCATTAAAAACAAAATGTATCTGTCCCTGCTTTAAAAGGTCCTTTTACTCACCTTACACAAATGTCGCTGATAATAAATGATCAATTAGACCTGCCTTGTTTACTTCCAGCCCTGATGACTCTAAACTCTTTACAACAATGTGAAGGCGGCTAAGAGCCATTATCACCAAACTAAGAAAACTTGGAATACTAGTGAATCTTCACAGAGGAGGCCGGCCTACCAAAATTCAATGCAATGTGCAATGACAACTCATCCAAGAATGCAAACATCTAAGGAACTGAAGGCCTCACTCACCTCATGAGGCAGCTGGTGGTTGGTAAGCTAGTGGTTAGGGCATTTGCCCTGCGATCAGGAAGTCATGGGTTCGATTCCCAAGACTGCTAAGCACCTCTGAGGTACCTTGAGCAAGGTACTGTCACCCTCCCACTGCTCCCGGGGGCTGTGTTCCTGGCTGCCTGCTGCTTCACTTGGTGAATGGGTTAAATACAGAGGAAGAATTTCATGCTAATTGCACTGTGTGCTGTGTTCACGTATAACAGAATGGTCACTTTCACATTTATATTAGATCAGAATTTAGGATTCCACCATTACAAAAAGACTGGACAAAAACTACAGGTGAAAACCACCGCTAACCTTGTCTCAGACTTGCCAAAAAACCTTTAATGACCCTAAATCTTTTGAATAAAAACTGTGGGCAGTCAAAAGTGAAACCTTCTGGAAGACCCAGGCCCAGTTACTTCTGGCAATGGCAAGTCCACCTGGGTTGTTCAAAAGAAATAAAATTAAAGTTTTGGAGTGGCCTAGTGGGTAAAACACTTACCTGTGAACCTGATGACCACAAAGTCGTAGGTTTTAATCCCCACTTTCTACCACTGGGTCCTTGGGCAAGGCTTTCGACCCGCAGTTGCTCCAAGAGGACTGTATTAAACTTTATCTTTTAACATTATAACTTTTTTAACTTCAAAAAATGACATGGTCACATAAAAACAGTTCTTTTGTTTGTGTTTATTGTGTTCTCCTTGTCTAATACTTCATTTTGGACCTAAAACCCATCTAGAATGACAAATACGTAACTACAGAGGGTACCAGGAGGGGTAACATTTGGATAACTTTACATACTTGGCCTTTCACTGCACATGTTCAAGTTTTTAGTTTTCTGTTTTAGTTTTCTGTTTCAGTTTGTAATCTGAAATAAAAAAGTGAGCGGTTCAGATATAGTCATCAGTGCTGCTGTCCCACGGCTGTCCACCCTTGGGGACTGTGTAGTGTAGTGTTTATGCTGTTGCTGTAAGTGAACCTGTAGCCTGAGGAGCCAAATTGCTGCCGGAAACTGCCTGCAGGCTCTATCGTCTCCACATAAAGAGACGATTCACAGCAACCCACCTCAAACTCCCTCAGCAACATGTCAGCGTACACACTCGCTGCAGGCAAAAACATACACACATGCACATGTACGCGCACACTCGAACAAACCTCACATTTCCGCAGCTACTACTACAAAGTCAATAATAAAAGTACAGCCAGGGGATTGGGTGAATCAGAGATAAATCTGACAGAAGCTGTATGTGACAGACAGCAGCTGTAGGTCCTGTTTTACTGAATCTAGGTCAGGACATCTGACTCCAGTCCTGGAGCACCCCAGTGCTGCAGAGTTTAGCAGTGTACCTGAGATCATCAGCTAATTACACAGTCCTCTGAGAACTGAATACAGTGTTAGAGAAAAAAAAACACTTCTGCAGAACTGAGGCCCGCCAGCAACTGTGTTCGACACCCCTGCTCCGAGTTACTGTAAAAAAGAATTGTAAAAAATTCAAGCAGTGCATCACTCCTCGTCCTCTCAGGGCATCAAGCACCGCTCATCTTGAACCTCCACTGCTCAAACGAAGAGGTAGACATGTGCCTAGACTCTTTTCGGTCTTGGCCCCCTAGTGGTCCGAGTGTACCTCCCCCTTCCGATCAGATCTGCGGAGTCCCTCGCTGTCTTCAAGCGTCGTCTGAAGACTCACCTCTTCAAGGAGCAGCTTGGTGACTAGGTAACTAGGCCTCTTGTTATTGTTCACACATCTTTTTCTCTATATTTATTTTTAAAAAAGGGCACTTACACTCTTAATGCCTGTACTTGTGCTTTAAATTTTCTTTGACAGGGTTTGTTAAGGTGTGTAACTTGGCTGGCAGTAATCTGGTTGAATAGTGGATGTTGATTTAAGCCTAGCTTTTCAGGTGTGAAGAACAGATGTGGACTACTTGAGCACTGATGTACGTCTCTCTGGATAAGAGCGTCTGCTTAATGCTGTAAATGTAAATATTAAAAATTATTGTCATGCCATCCATTGAAAACACTTGCAAAGATTTAGCTTCCCCAGCCTACCTAAATTCAGTATGAACCCTATTGGTTTGGGCAATTTTGTTTTCATCCCGATAGTTTTCTTTTTCGACTGTGCTTTTGGGACTTGGTGGCTATATTTATATTTTTATCATCAACTTAACCCAGACTTTTAGACAGAATGTGAATTTAAAGCTCAGCAAATCTCCAAAACCTCAGTGTCATGTAATGGTAACGCCAGTGTTCTCCACGCAGCAGACTGGAATTCGATTTCAAGCACACCACACTACACCCATAAGAGTCCTTGGCCGAGACTCCTAAAGTTACAGTCGTTTAACTTGATTAAAATCATAAATCACTCTGGATTAGATTGCCTGACAGATGCATGAACATGAATATAATGTGATCATGAGATTTATCAATATATAAGGTCATCCTGGGAGCTAGGGGTTGTATTTTTCTACATAGAGGGACTTTCAGTAAAGCCCAGAGTAAAACTACAATATGAAATATGAAATATACAAATAAAATATATGAAATATACATTACAACATGGTTTCACAAGTGATTTCACTTTCTGTTCTTCATTTGCCAGTGACGCTGAAGCCTTTTGGCCCAGCAAACACACATAACATGAGCACACAGACACGCTGATCATTTAGCACCTGATTAGGACCTGGGGAATAATCACTGATTTCACTTGTTATTTGGAATAATGCGTAATAGGGGTAATTATATGGTGGGAAATCAGCGCATCCCTGTGGTGGGATAATGTTGATAACACAGATTACAGCTTCCCTGGAGCTGCAGCTAACGCTAACACCGTGTCCTAAAAACTGTGGCCCAGCAGAGCTTGAAATTTCCATCAGTGTCTAATTGGCCTTGATTGGACTGTAATTGCATGAGCTTGTATCTTACGATCTTCATAAAGCGGCCCAATTGGACACGCTGTAAATACGGGGAGATTAAAAGAGCAAAGTAGAAAGAAACAGCACAGAAAAATGTGTGAAGGTGACAGGTGGGGTACAGTCCCAGGCACAGCGGTATGTGATGATGAATGCTGATGTGTGCTGGGGCCCATATGGCGCAGCTGGATGTCCAGGCAGGAATTACTGTGCTGAAACCTGGGATGTGATTGTGCGCCATTACACAGCGACAGCCGCCCTCAGCAAGACACTACTGAGTGTAATAACACACTGATGACAGCTGACCCCAAACACACGAGGAAACACGCAAACATTTACAGCCGTGGGCTGAGGGAAATAATCAGTGATGAAAAAAATCTGCCCCTGAGGTTGAGTTTTTAAAACTCCTGAACTACCACACGTCCCCTGGCTTTCACATGAACAGTGTGACTGACGCGCTGAACATCTGGCAGATTCATTTCAGACAAGTGTTATTAATTTTTCCATGTCAGCGACATGAGCAACCATCTCATTCAAGATATTACATCCATTTTTCAGAAATTATTACACAGCATGGGAAGGTTTTTAGGTCACCTACAACCCAGTGTGCAAATCTGCAGTGTGCAAATGACTTTTTGAATGACAGGTGAATTTCTTCACAAATTAAAAGTCCCCGATGTCACTTTCTTTATCATTTCCCACACATTCTCAAAATGGAAACTATTTCAGAGTTTTAAGAAGCCTGAAACCTGTGTTCTTGTGGGTGGCTTGAAATGGTTTCATTTCGCCTACTTACATCACTGAAATCTCAATGCAGTTCTTTATATGCCAGAGCAAAGACAGAAGAAATGTTGTAATGGTTTTAATGAAGTGTCACATTCATGTAATCTATAATTATTAAATTTAGTGGATCCTGAATTATGCCCACATTATCATGATTTTAAGTGTATTTTAAGAAGAATGGCCATTGAAACATATTGAAAACTATTTTCAGCATTATTAGACTACGTTATTCCAGTTCTTCTAAAAGCTTGGAAATGAAAATGTGAAATAATGAGACTGTGAAATAAGGAGACTGTGAAATAAGGAGACTGAAATAAAGAGACTGTGAAATAATGGGCACCAAATCTTGAAGAACCCATGTAGATAGTTAATGTCAGTAAAGCTGAATGACTTTAAAACTGTCTGGAAAAAGCCCCTGCTACTGATAAAGCATCTTCAAGTCAATGTGAAAATGAAAACCATTTGTACTGTCACTCTGCAAGCCAGTGCAGGTCAGTGTCCTGAAATGAATGATACGTGCATTTATCACCACTGGATGTCATAGTTCCATAAACGGATTCTGTATGACTGAAAAAATTAATATTTAAATCTTGATTTTCAAACTGTACATACACTTAAAGGCTTAACGTGTCCATTAAGATATCTGACACATTCCATTCTGCAGAAACTCTTCATATCAGAACTGTTCACATCAGTGGTAACAGGTACCAGACATCCAAGTCGAAGAGTTGCATCACAAGAAAGTTGCTCGATCCTGATGCCTGACACTTTGTTTTTCAGTAGTTTTGTGACCTTTTTCAGATTTTTCAACATTTCATCACAAAACGTTAGAAGACACATGTGTGTTCATTGTTGCCTTGTTTGTACTGTAGACCTCCCTTAGTTTCCTCTCACCGCCACTGTAAAGAAACCCCCTTAGCAGGTTTATTGTAGAATGGCACATTTCACACGAAACTACTCCGAGAGACATTGCTAACTTAATGCATCTTATTATGCAAATATGGAAAAATCAGCAAAATTCCCTTTTAAACCTAGCTCTATCTGGAACTTGATTTGATCAGTCAGAAGAGGACTAAAAAGAAATTTAAATGAAAGATTTATAAAATGTTGATTCGGTACAGCATTGGAAATAAACATGGACATGGACAAATACGGCACTACATGGCACTACCGTTTCTCACCACTAAATGTCAGTGTTCTACCAATAAGTTCCGATTGAATGACCTTCAGTCTTCTTAACGCTTGCTTAGAACTCTAGAACTAGATTCTAGATTTTAAAAATGTGAATAGTACTGAATTATACAGTTTTGATAATAAACATGGACTAAACCTTCTATGTGTCTTATTTAAAAATACTGAACAACCCTCATCATCACTAGATTCTATGATTAAGCTAATCATAGATAAAGAATGAATGAATGAAAATAAATATTTTAACCCCCGCTTGATCTCACAGCTGATTCAGAAAACAATTATAACATCATTAGCATTTACATTTACATCATTTAGCAGATACTTTTATCCAAAGCGACTTCCGTTCCCTAACTACAGGGGGCAGTCTCCCTGGAGCAACTTGGGGTTAAGGGTCTTGCTCAGGAGCCAAGTGCTGGTCCGCTGAAGGTAGGATTCGAACCCTTGACCTCTTGGTCCAGAGGCAAGTATTCCCCCCACTAGGCCACCACCACCCTAACGGTGATGCTTTATCTATTCTTTATCTATTTCAAGACTTTTCATTGTCACATGCAGTCCAATTTAGAACAACATACAATGAAATGCTTTTCCAGCAATAACCACCAGCTGTGCTGCACAGAACGGACAATATCAATCCAGCAAGACAATATCAATCTAATAAGACAATATCAATCTGACAAGACTATCAGTCTAACTAAATACACATAGAATTTAAAAAGTAAGAACATTTATGTAAATTAAAAAATTAACAAACATGTGCATGAGCTGCAAGGGTTGGAGGAAAGGAAATGGAAAGGAGGGTCTCTGTGTATGTGTGTGATGTTCATTATGTGTTGTGGCTGAGAAGTCTAATTACGTGTGGATAGCAACTTCTCCCGAATCGTTCAGTTTTATCCAATCTCTGACTCCTTCAGTATTCTGCTGTACAGTAATAACACCATAATCCTCATATAAATCACCGTATGCTTATCTATGATGTTTGCTGAGTACATGCATTACACTTTGACCCCATTCTAGTTAACGTGGGCACAGCATATTCAGTCCTGCTCTCATTTTTTTGGCTCTCATCTTAATGAGGACTTCTTAATCAGACCTTAACAAAGGAGCAATAAAGCTTACATTTGTTTCTGGTGGTGGAGGAATTCAGTTCTAAATGCTAAAGGGGAAACAGGTTTCATGCTTTACACGCGACCTTTCATGAACAGAGAAATACATCATGTGAATATGGCATGAACTTCAGCTTAATTAAGTTCAGCACTTTTTTCCTCTCCAACTACATTTGCAGCACTGTTGCAAGTCTATGTTTAAACAGATCGATCAATAGTATCCTGTTTAATTTAGCATGTTTTTCATTGTCGTATATTAGAAATGTGCATTTCATTCGGTGTTTATTAAAGCATTCAGCTGGCTTCCTCATTAACTTTTCCACTGCTTCACAAATTTCATTATAAATCATTGTGACAGTAAAGCATATCAGTCTGGTGAGGCAAACCTAAATAACCTAGTCTACAAGATAAGGGTTTTTAATATAGTTTGTAGGACCTGGCCTGGGTAAAGGTTCAGCTCATGATAACAAAACACTGTGTTCTGGCTTTGCCATTAAAGAGGCCATGAATAAGCCAATAAAATCAACAAACCAATACAGGCTGATAAAGTAGATTAGCTCATCTTGATACCAAAGCGCAACGCAGACAAGGTCACAGCTTTCAGAAACAGGGTTTGTTCGGGATGTAGGAGGTTTAAAGCTTGTCAACATGTATTTTCAATAACACCAGACACGGTCATCATGTATCATGCATAAGAGGAAGATAAATAGCTGTCAGGGCTGCTTATAGATTTCTGATGTGACTAAGAGATGAAGTATCTTACTAAGCTATTGTTCCTTCCAGTGAGTAAAGGTGTACGATTGTATAAGGGGTGATATAAGGGATCCAGTAAACATGTTAGGGGCGCGGCAGCTAGTGGGGCACTTGTGCAATTGTCCTACATACACTGGTGGTAGTTACTGAATCACTGAATCCAGAACATTGTTGTATGTTGTGATCCGGTATAGTAGTGAAGATAACATGGCAGCTTGTCTCATTTTCTGCAATGTTAGTCTAGGGTGTGGACGAAATCCACTAATTAGAACAGGTGTCCACATACTTTTAGTCAGCTACAAGATTAAATACAACATTAAATTGAATATAAATCACAGAGGGAGGAGTTATAGAGTCTGATGGGTGGGTGAGTGACAGAGGGAGGAGTTACAGTGTCTGACGGCGGTGGGAAGGAAGGATTTTCTGTGGCGTTTAGTGGAGCACCTTAAGATGGTCAGTCTGTGGCTAAAGGTACTTCTCAGGTCGTTCACCACCCTGTGGAGTGGCTGATCAGCATTGTCCACGATGGACTTAAGTCTGGACAATGTTCTCCTTTCGGCCACAGTTTCAATGTTGTCCAGTTCATCACCCACCACAGAGCCAGCTTTCCTGATCAGTTTGTTAAGTCTCTTCATGTCTGCCCCTTTCATGCTACCACCCCAGCACACCACAGCATAGAAAATGGCACTGGCCACAACAGACTTGTAGAACATCTGCAACATGGTGTTGGAGACATCCACCCCCCTAATGGACAGGGGAGTGACAGGAGATTGTGATCCTTGCAAGTCCACCACCAATTCTTTGGTCTTTTGAATGTTGAGTTGCAGCTGTTTCTCCTCACACCAGTCCACAAAACTGTCCCCAGCCATCCTGTATTCGTCCCCACTCCTGATACATCTGACTATTGGTGATTCATCTGAGAATTTCTGCAGGTAGCAGCCCTCTGTGTTGTACTGGAAGTCAGAGGTGAACAAGGTGAAGAGGAACGGTAACAGAACAGTTCAGGAGCTCCAGTGCTACACAACACTGTGTCAGACTTACATCACTGTAGTCGTACGTACTGTGGCCTATCAGTCATGTAGTCCATAATCCATGCAACTAAGGGAGCATGAACCTGTGAGTGTAAATGGCCTGGAGTCGGATGGGGCACTGGGTCGCACCTTCTTTGAAACAGGAACCAGACACAATGTTTTACACAGCACATGTACTTTCTTTGTAATAAGGCTCAGGTTGAAGATCCTCAGCAATGCTCCACATAGCTGAGAACTTATGCCATCTGGCCCTGGCACCTTGGCAGGACGGAGTCTGGGTAGTTCTTGCCTCACTTGTTCCCAGTGATTGTGATGGATGGTCTATGGGTTTTGGAAAAGTCATTAGCAGAAGGAGAGGGGGTGGAAACTAACTGGTATGGAGAAGGTGGGAGAAGGAGAATGAGAGCGGTAGGACAGAGAGCTGCAATTTGGCGTGACACTGATGGAGGGAGCAAGTGCAATGAGGGCCATGCAGGAGCTGGAGATGCTGTCAAACCTGTTTTAAAAAAAACATGTTAAACTCACTGGACCTTCCCTCATCACCATCAGGCCCATGGATGCTGGTCTTGAAGCCGGTGATGTTCTTCATGCCCCTCCACACATGCCTGCTGTTGTTCTGTCGCAGCCCTTGTTCCAGCTTTCTCCTGTAGCTATCGAGCCCGGTCTCATGAATTTTCGTGCATCCATCACGAAATACAATTTAATCAAAATAAGTGCTGCGATCACGATTTAGGGTTTTTTTTGTGTTAGGACAACGCTTCACTTTTTTGTGCTAGGATGCTTCACCACCCTATGAATTTTAATGCACACTGCATAACATCGCCAGTATCAGCGCTAACTGGTGACTGAGGGACAGTAGGAGAGAAATATCGTTTTTGTTTGCAAAGCGGTTAAAACAGGTTGAAATGCTGTGAGATGGGGAAAGTCCCAAACCCTAACCCTAACCCTAACCCTGATCCTAACCCTAACCCTAACCCTGATCCTAACCCTAAACCTAACCCTGATCCTAACCCTAACCCTAACCCTGATCCTAACCCTAACCCTAACCCTGATCCTAACCTTAACCCTAACCCTGATCCTAACCCTAAACCTAACCCTGATCCTAACCCTAAACCTAACCCTGATCCTAACCCTAAACCTAACCCTGATCCTAACCTTAACCCTAACCCTGATCCTAACCCTAACCCTAACCCTGATCCTAACCCTAAACCTAACCCTGATCCTAACCCTAACC
>JBBPCX010052143.1:0-14683 GCA_037974365.1 Hydrocynus forskahlii | reverse complement strand
AGTTTGCTGCTCTTAACTTTGTACTGTCCACTTTCTGCCGTGACAAAGCAAATTTCACAAAGAAAGGTTTCTCTGAACTTATGGCTTTAAAATTCCTCCACTTTTTTTTTTTTTTTTTTTTTTTTTAAGAGTCGTGATGTTCTCTGTCCAGAGACCATTTACACAGCGATCAGTCGTGGGCCTGTCTGTTATAACAGATGATTTCACCTACTACAAGCTCCGACTTCCTGAACACGCGCCTGCAAAGTTTCACACAAAGTGGTCTGACAGCGCGCGGCTGCTTGTTCGGCGGGGGGGACGTTCTGAGGCTCCTGAAAGATAAGCAGTCTCAGTGTCTTCACAACAAAAACATGCCAAGCTATGTTACTGTAAAGGCCTTGTGTACATTGACTCCTCAACACAGATGTTCACGACAGCACTATGCAGCTGTTTAAATGCTGGTCACACTAACACCAAACTATGTCCACAGAGGAGTCCAGACACAGCTGAAGACCGACCTTTGGAGAAGAGGGAGAGAGAGAGGCAGAGAGACAGAGAGAGAGAGAGAGAAAAAGAGAGACAAAGAGAGAGTGAGGGAGAGAGTGTGAGGGAGAGAGGGAGAGACAGAGAGAGTGAGAGAAAAAGAGAGAGACAAAGAGAGAGTGTGAGGGAGAAAGAGAGCAAGAGAGAGAGACAGAAAGAGTGAGGGAGAGAGAGAGGAAGAGAGAACAAAACCGAAAACCTCTTGACTGAAACTAGTGCTGCACAATGTATGGTCTGTTAGTCCTTATCACGACATTGGTCTCTTCAGTTCTGATATCACAAAAGGCTGCAATATGCAAATGAGCCTCTATCCAACCACAGTGTTTCAGACAGGATGACCAGTCACAGCTCCAGGTGAATTCCTGGGTGTTCTGATAAATCAAGGTCTTCATGTAATCCAACAAAAGTCAAATGATTTTAACCACCGAAGGCACTGATTGTCTGAAGCGTTGTTAAAGGACATATATTCTACATTTCACTTTTTCCCTGATGTTTGATTGGTCTGTGTACCAAAGAGATTTCATCATGTATTATAATTCATTCTTACATGGCCATTTTCCAACCATAGATTTAAACAGGCTGTTTTGGTTGCTGTGTTTTTAATGCTGATATATGTAAATGATCTGTTTTCTGACTGGCTGTCCTATTTCACAGCTCATTCGAAAGACGGCAACTGGCTGAAAAACTAATTTGAACTCCAGCATAAGGGTGGAGCTAAAAAGCTGTAGGCCGAAAAAGAAGAAATATGGGTTTTGTGACATCACAATGACTGATTTGAAAAGCGGGCTGTTTTTGTACAGGGTGTCCTCAGGTTACGAAACAGTTCCGTTCCTATGTCACTTACCTATCCTAACACACTTGTAAAATCATAATCTGGAACATAAAAACACAACTAAACCACAGAAAAAGGGAAAGGACATGAATATACAGTATTGTACCCGCGAGACTTAGACCGAGGCGCCCTCCCCACATAAAAAATGCTTCTGGCACCCCTGGTACTGGGTGACACCAACTCACTCATATGGCGCGTTACTGCATACTCTTCCACCACACACAACCAAACTAACGGCACTAATGCCGTAAGCCGAAACACTCACGTCTCAACTTTTATGGAAAGGTTTTCTGGAAGTGAGACTGTCGTAACCCCAGGACCCTGTATGCAATGTAGGAATGGGGCTGTGAATATTGACAGACTTTAAGCCTTTTTAATCCCAGAAAAGTGATGATATGAACCCTTTAATATATTGAAAGGCATCACAATTGCAATAACAGCAGTATAACCTCAATACTAATACTCAGCCCACGTCGTACGGCCCTGACTGAAAATATGGCACTACAAAGAACCACCTTGGTGGAAGGAACCAGAGATACATTTGAATTCCATCTGAATTTGTATAACGGAGAGGTTTTCAGTGTGCATTCATAAGTGTGGTCTATTTTCTTATGCTAATGTTAACAGGATAGCCCATGATGACCCACTCACATTTATTCCTGATAAGGAAATGTAGTTTTTCTTCACAGGACAGACATTCAAACAGCTCAGATCCGATATGAAAGTCAGCATGATTATAGCATACTAATAAAGGTAGTGAGGAAATGTAACTTTTTATTCGTTTTGGCTGAATGGTTTACATCCGCTTTGTTCAAATAAATGTGGAATGAAAAAGGAATAGATCCATATCTCTAAATGTCAATCATATGACAGAATGACCGTTAAAGTCAATGTGAAGCAGAAACCATAATGCGCATTCCTTCAGTACCACACAGGCAACTGAGCAATGGAGCAAGTGGAGCATGTGCACCTCCAGTATGTGTTTGATATTGAAAATGGTCTTCCAGTGTAAACAATACATACATTTTCACGTGATGTTATCAAACAAGTGATCAGTGAAAGAACCTCTGGGAGGAGATTCATATGGAAACCCATTATAGCCAGGTTTCTGTGTGGTGGTCTTTTACTTCAACCTCACCATGATCAGCATGGAAAACTTGACTGTGACCATCAAAAGAAACCGGTAATGGTATAAATACATGGGTTTAAACATATTTGGTTATTAGGAATTAAGTAAATTATGATATTGTGATGCATAAATGTGACCATATGTATTATGGAGAACTCCCTTTCCATGAATTATATGTATCACAAATGAAAACACTTACCGCCAATCAACAACCCACTCCAGCATGTTTACATTCCTGCACACGCTCCCCGCCCAGCTGTAGCCTCATTAGTAGCATATGCAGCGTTAACATAGTCTTTAATTGACTTTTAGAATATTGTGGGAATTGTGAATCGTGAATGATAGAATGAATCAAATCATGGACCGAGTGTACCGTCACACCAAGCTAGATTAAAACGACAAATATTAATTATGAAATACCACAATTTGTGGACAATTTAGTATGCTTGCTTGAGATGGATGCATGTCTTGGTGCATGAAGTTGGTATCACAATTTTCCAGTGCAATGCTGCAAACCTAGTGCACGCCACCAATGAATAGATATCCTATGTGATTATATTTATCACTGCATTTTGTCACCATGCCCCTACAATATAAAATTCAACAAAAAGAAAAAAAAAAAAAGAAAAAACAGTGAGAAGTTCCTGAACATTAAAGATTTATCTGTAAACTCCATGTTTCTCATACAGGGCACATAAAAAGCCAGAAGTCGTTATTAATTTAACAGACACAGCACTAAATTCAAATCATCTTAAAATGTGTCCTTGGTTCGACCATGACGTTCACTACTAAGATTGATTTTGAAATGAAGAGAATTTTGCAGACTAATCAAAACAAACCGTACTGTTTAGTTTCTGGCACTCACGGTGCGTTTTGGGCATCACTACTATTAAACCAATTTATTCCTTTTCCATCAGACATGTTTGTCTGTTTGATACATTAACTGCTAAACAGTTTTAATATAAAATCATTCAGGATCTTTCTTAATTAGCTTTTAGTGGGCAAATTCACACACGCACACACGCACACAGCTTTTCTCTCCCTGTCTCTCCATCTCTCTCTCTATCTCACTCTCTTTTCCACTGTTGCTTTCTCTCTGTCTCGCTCTCGCTTTCTCCCTTTCTCCATCTTTCTTTTCCGCTCACTTTTTCTCTCTCTTTCCATCATTCTCTCTATTTTCCATGCTCGTTATCTTTCTCTTCCTCCATCACTCTTTTCTTCTCTCTCTCCTCCTCTTTTCCATGCTCTTTATCTTTCTCTTCCTCTTTTCTTCGCACTCTCCTTCTCTTCCTCTCATTCTTCTCTCTCTCTTCCATGATCTCTTTATCTTTCTTTTCTTCTCTTTTCTTCTCACTCTCTCTGTCTCTTCCTCCCTCTCTCTCTCTCTCTCTCTCTCTCTCTCTCGCTCCCTCCCTCCCTCTCTCCCTCTCTCTATCTCTCTCTCTTGTTATCTCTCTCTCACGCTCTTTCTCTCTTTCTCTTCCTCTCTCTCTCTCTCTCTCTCTCTCTCTCTCTCTCTCGCTCCCTCCCTCCCCATCTCTTTCATTCTTACTAGCGATATTTTATTCTGTCAGGTATGTTTCTGTTCATACAGACTTCACCCCAACATATAGAATTATCTAAAGAATCAATAAGACAGAGGTGGAGACGGTTATCAAACTGCTTTGTCGGAGACTGTACATCTTTCAGCGCCTGCGAAAATAAAACTGTGTGTTACAGTTCATTCACTTCAGTCTCTGTGACTTCACTTTTCACAGAAAGAGAACGAGACTTCCGGCCGTGTTCGTGTTCAAATCCGACACAGAATCTTCAAACATGATGAAACTCACAGCGGTGAAAATGATTTTCATGCAGAAAAACAGGATTTTCTAAAAATCTGCTGAGACTACATGTTTTATAAGGCCATATAATATGTGAAGGACAGACATCTGTAGACAAAAGGCCATTCACATGCTGGCTTTGGAAGGTCTGTGTGAAAAGTGTAGCGCCGGCAAATCGATGAAAACCACAAAAACCACAAAAACACTTTGTGTCCAGTAACCAGAGCAGATCCTGGTTTAATATGGGCTGTTACTTCTGATCAAACCAATCTAGTGATTATTTTAGTATTATTATAATATAGTATTATGTACAATATCATTACTTGTGTTACTATTAGGTGCAATAACTCATAGACTAGTTTTAGAGTATAAACTCCACATTTGTGGTAATGTGATGATTCACCAGTTAGACAACTTACAGTATTTAAATCCATTTCACTTACTGCTATATGGAATTTAGTGCATAATGTTCAGAGTATGGAGAGATTTACAAAAAAATATTGCTTAATATACTAAATAATACTAAAACAAATAAATACAAATTTCATCATACAGTAAATAGTGATGTTCAGTGCATTTTACATTTACGGCATTTAGCAGCAAAAACTTTCATTTTTATATTGTTCCCATCTTTGTGTCTCTTTGTGTCTGTGCAGTCTTAGCATAAGCAATTTCCTCCAGGATCAATAAAGTTTTCTGATTCCGATTTTAACAACTTTTAATACAGAGATGAACATTATGGCTCTGTAGATTTCAGCATCATTTAACTAGATTGAAATGAACCAGTCTGAAGGCATTTCTGCTTCGCTAGACAAGCCGTGTGTCAACGGAGCACCAGGATGAGTTGAAGTTTTTTTCATGTGTTTCCAGAATGAGCTATACTTTAAGATAATTAACCCATTTTACAAAGCCAGATGATGTATTGAGCACTCTGAGGGGATGAGCTTCTAAACGTCCAATCGTTTCTAAAGTATATTAACAATACATCTTAGAATATTCATGTTAGTAATGTTATAGGGTTAGTTATGTTAGTAATGTAACCTCTTCTACTGAGCACAACATTCTCTCTCTCTCTATCTCTCTCTCTATATATATATATATATATATATATATATACACACACACACACGCACGCACGCACGCACGCACACACATATATACACATATATATATAACACCAAGTTGCTCCAGGGAGATTGCCCCCTGTAGTTAGTGAATGGAAGTCACTTTGGATAAAAGTGTCTGCTAAATGCCTTAAATATAGGGTATTTAGCACAAAGCATTTTCAGAGCATCTCTAGAGAGTTTTATTTTGACTTGATATTATATTTTATTTTGTTCTTGTTTCTGTTTCTCTGTGCGTCTGCGCAGTCGTAAAATACGCAATTTCCTCCCGGATCAATAATGTTTTCTAATTCTGATTCTGTTGGGCTTTAGGCTTGTTTGTATGGGGAACGTTAGCTCAGACAAGCACATCACTTGCAGGGTATACTGTGTTTCCTCAGGGGGGCGCTGTAGCTTAGTGTGGAGGGCAATCTACTGTTCACCAGTCGCTCTGATAAAGATGTTTTCGGGTGTGTGAAGGGAACGTTATGTTTCCGTAAAGTCGAGTTATGTTTTTATCCTTGGTTTTAAGAAAATTCTTCCAGACTTCACTTCTTTTTGCTAAATGCTTGCATAGGGTCGACCCTAGAGGTCAACGGCTGCCCTCTTCAGATTAGGGTTCCAAAATTCTCTCTCTCTCACTCACACACTTACACACTGTAACCACTTAATCCTCACTAGGGTCTCTGGTACCCAGAGCCTATCCTGGGGTTAACGGGTGCGAGGAAGGGACTCACCCTTGGCGGGGCACCAGCACACCACAGGGCCCACACACAACATTCACTCACACACTCACACCTATGGTCAATTTAGAATCCTCACTTCACTTGACGCGGATTTCTTTGGACTGTGGGAGAAACCGGAGACCCCGGAGGAAACCCAGGAAGCGGATTCGAACTGCCAGCCTTAGAGGTGTGAGGCAACAGCGCTACCCACTGCACCACCAAAATGCTTTATAGGAAAAAGATAAGAAAAAGATCTTTAAAAGACAATTAAAAACACTTCACCACAAAAAGAGCACATAAATGTGTGCAACAATCAGGTTCGTACTGTTTGGTAGAGTAGAAGGGCAATTTAGAATGTGCATTAAACTTAATTGTCATTTAATTAATTTATTAACTGCTGATTCATGGAGAAGATACATTTTATTTCAGTTTAATCTAGTAATCCAGACAGAATTATTTTTAACTGTTCGACAAAATATTGTGAATGCTCAGTACAAATTCTGAGTAGCTGTTTACAGGACATTACGGAGCCATTGACCTACCACTGAGGATCATTACGTTTCTGATCCATCTGTCACTTCAGTTGCGACGTGCCATCAGGGGCATCACGCCTCATTGAGTACAGTGAGGAACATGCCTCCCCACTTAGGAATCTAATCAAGAGGTCAGGAAGCAGACATCAGCTAAAAACCAATCAAGGTGTCCTGAAGGACGTTTTACTTTAGAAACATCAAGGTGCCTGCCCACATTTTAGTTTAGAAAATGTAAGAGGTCACTTCATTAGAAATTTGCCTGGGCACAAATATAACATTTATTTCTATAAGCTTAAAAATGAAATTGAAAATTAAAATATTTCATGAATGATTATTTTTTCAAGCAAATATCGACCATCAGCGAGGTGATTGGGATTATTATAATCATAAATAAAAGATGCAGTTGGCTGTTATTCTGGGTTAATGTAATCATTTTATTTTACGGAAATGTGGGCAAGCCAAGTGCATGTATGGTACATATGAACGTAATGCATGTATTTGTCTCAGCGTGTTTCATATATCAGTTATCAGCCTGCAAAAGTGCAAGCTTCAGGTCAAGGACGAATAAAGCCAGAATGGCAGTTGGCCAGTTTGGCTTTAAATAAAAGGCTTAAAAGTGCATGACTGGTGCATCCCAAAGGCTGTTTACACATTGCATTAACATGCTTCATGTCCGGATAGTCCAGAGATTTTAGCTGGCTTCCATTTACATTTTTGACTCAAATGCATCCCCATTTCCTGGTGGAAATAAAATTTGAAATAAATTAAAATACACATATTAGTGATTTATCTGATGAATATTGAGACTTTAATTTAGACTGTGACTATTTTCAATAAATTAAGGTCCAGATACAGACCAGAACATCCCTTTTTTTCTTGAGCTGAGGGTTAAACATAGAGAGGCAGGACTCCATGAGCTCCATGTTATGAAAAAAATAACAGTAGTGAAAGCGGTAAAGTATAAAATAAAAGTGGTAATTAGGTTCCGTGTCTGTACCTACAGCTTGTTATGGCAATGTTGTTTATAATGCAGGTTACTGTTAGAATGGTAAGCCTTGAGATTTGAAAAGTTGTAAGTTCAATATAAAAACCACTGGCGCCAATGTTATTTTCCCTTGTAAAAAAATGCACATCAACACATACTTTGTTTCTGATTTTCCTCCATGTCGCCATACGGATCCACTGTTTTCATGATCCCAGACAGGGCTTGGTATCCTCTAGAGTATCCAGCGTATCCTCTATCCAGTGTTCCCTTCTTTATCCTCTTACCTGCTGGTCGGCACTCAGTGGATGCTCCTCTTATGTCATTTTATGTGAACATAAAAAAAAACACTATATTTACCCTCATATAGAATCTGGTCAAGGTCCATCTTTGACCCCAGCTAAATCATAATATAATCACAATGCGTCCTGGCTGTCCTGACATCTGGCTTCTCTGGCTTATCTCATCACCAAAATGTTGATGCAGGGTCTAAACAGCCTCGTGTTTGTCTAGTATACGCTGTACTGATAGAAGAGTACATTTTACATAGAACTTATAGAAGTTATAGAATATATATTGCTCAAAAAATTAAAAGGTTCACTTAAACAGTCATGCTGTTGTTTAAGTGTTCCCTTTAATTTTTTGAGCAGTATATATAAATTTGACCTTATATTCAGAATACTGTAACAGTAGTGTTAGCAGTGTAGTGTTAGTAGCAACAGCTGTAACCGAATCCGTGCCAGAAGCGCAATACTTGATAATCATACAGCAATATAACTCCTTATATAGAAGAGGTGTCAGACCTCATGCTGAGTCACATAGAACCAGGGCTGGACTGGGACAAAAAAACGGACCGGCTATTTTGAGCCTAGATCAGCCCACCAGGCTGTCGTCCCGACAGGGCTGGGGGGGCTTGGGTACTAACGGGATTCCACGGCGGCCCAAAATTGCCTGTCCGGCTCAAATTTACCATATATATATATGTGTGTGTGTGTGTGTGTGTGTGTGTGTGTGTGTGTGTGTGTGTGTGTGCTGACAAGATTCCGTGCCAGCCTAAATTAGTTAGAGTGTGTTAGTATTTATAGCATTTTTAAACAAGGTACAATACAGAGTAGCCAATTACAACAGAATATCAGTCTTTGGGGTGGATGGTGGAATAGTGGTTAGGGAGTTGCCCCTGTGATCAGAAGGTCATTGGTTTGAATCCCAGTACTGCCAGTGGTGCCACTGAGGTTCCCTTGAGCAAGATAATGTCCCCACACACCGCCCCCCAGGCACCCCTGTCGCTGGCTGTCCACTGCTTCACTTGGTAAACGGGTTAAAGGCAGAGAACGATTTCACGCTGTTCATACTGTGTGCTGTGCTGTGGTGTGCTGTGCTTTGTTGTGTTCAGACAGAACTATAAGGTGTCACTTTACTTTAAAGATCCAAATACAGCTTATTTGTGAGGCTAAAGATAGGAAAACAGTATCTAAAATACAAATGTAGGACATGAGCCCTTTCAAAGTCCAGTGAAAATTGTACCTGCCTTGACAGGTCCTGTTATAATTAACCCCCCCACACATTTCAACCAGGTAAACCAAAACCCGCCCGACCCGAGGTGTATGAGGGTCGCCTACCAGGACGGATTCAGAAGCAGGATCGCTTTACATAACTACTTTTCGCCTACTTCAAATAACGCTCCAAATAAAGGAAATATTTGGCCTTTTGCTGGTTTATGTAATACTAGGAGCCTCAAGTGCAGAACAGTGGGAAGTAAAAGAACAGAAAGAGTGGAGATAAAAGGCAGGAATGAATAAAATGGAGGGGAAAAAAGAAGAGAAGGTGAAAATGAAGCTTTGAGTCATGAGTCAAACGAGTTGTTAAAATATTCAAATGAGTAAATATTCAAAAGGTGTCCAACTGCTTTGGGCATTTAATATTACATACATTTGCAAGAGTGAAAGGGACACAAAGTGAGTGAAGTTGTTTTGTTGTGAACAATACACCTCTCAAACACACACACACCACTTCTGTTTGTGCTTCTATTGCAATTCTACAATGCCCCTGTGAGCCATGTTCTATTCCTGAAGCTTATTTTTTCTGACCAGTCAAATGCTTTTCAGATGAGACACTGTGACTGAAGTGGTTCACCTCACATCAGTCTGTCCATCTGTTGTCTGGTATAGACATTTCACAAGTGCCACACAATACCATCACCTTCTCTGAAAGCCGGTCATCACATCCGCTGGCCTACTGCACCTTCACACATCAGGAGAACAATATGAAACTCTTTATACACACTATAACTGCCCAGTCTGGCAAAGAACACTGGGAAGCCTGCAACCGAGCTCCGGTGCATGATATCTACTCTCCAGCAGAGCTTGCCTAGAAGACAGGCACAAGCTTGGCAGTAGTTTCCAGCCACAAGAACCTGGAGAACCACTGGATGTAAACAATGTTACATGCTGTCTCTGAAATATATATTTATTCTTATATATATTATTCTTATATATTATTCTTATATATATCTTATATATATTCTTATCATTTTAGGACAGGGGTGCCACCACACTCTGGTCCTGGAGAGCCAGTGCCCAGCACTGTTTGGTAGCTCCCCTCCTCAAACACACTCACTAAAATGAGTTGAACCAGGTGTGCTTGAACTGGGAAGTCATCAAACTGTGCCGGCTCTCCAGGACTAGAGCTGGAGACCCCTGTTTTTTTGTCCTGTGCAATAAGAATATGATTCCAGTGCAACATCATATGCTCATGTGCAATAATATATGTATATAGTGCAATAATACATTCTGGTAGACCAAGATTCACCTCCCACTCACATTGCTGTTACACCACTATAATTGTCTATGTATTGTAGTATTTTGTCATTCCTGGTTAATGCTTCTAACTGCTTCCTGTGCGGTAATCATACCTATGGTGCAATACTCATCACTACAGAAGGTTTACGTAATGTCCGCACTTGCGGTCTGTTTATTGTCTGTCTGTTGTCTACTGTCTGCTGTAACCTGTTGAATGTTGCACCATGGTCCATGGAGAAACGTTGTCTCATCTCATTATGTATGTGTACACAGCTGCTGATGACAAAGTAACCTTGAACCTTATTTTATAAATTACGTTACCATAAGTGAAAATGTAAGCAATAATTCTGCTCACATGTGGCACTTCATAACTGAGTTTATTCTATTGTTGATCACAATGCTTTGACAGAAGATAATCAAACGTCTTCATTTTTATTTTCCAGGCTACACTGAACAGCAAGACCGTCACATATCTGTTTCATTCAGGCTTGAATAATAACCTGAAGTCCACATTATCAAACCTAATGCTGCACAGATTTCGCTGCAAGCATTAAGTGTATAGCAAAAATATATAATTAGGTTTGAAGTAAAGTGGCCCATTATAGTCACACATGAACACACAACACCACAGCACACAGTGTGAACAGTGTGAAATTCTTCCTCTGTATTTAACCCATTCACTAAGTGAAGCAGCAGGCAGCCAGGAACACAGCACCTGGGGAGCAGTGTGGGGACGGTACCTTGCTCAAGGGTACTTCAGTGGTCCTACAAGCAATCCTGGGAAAATATAGCAAATGTGACCGTATAGTGTGAATGGGACGTAAATCTGAAACAGTACAACCATAGACAATATGGCAATATAGCAAGGTAACAGCGTGAACGGGATGTAAATCCCCTTAGTGAGTGTAAGGCAACTAATACTACTGAAAACAAACTACATTTCACTAATAAATCCCCGAATTATGAAAATGTATTTAAGGTCCCTTGCTTCTTGTTCACTTCTGACTTCCCTATTCATTTTTACATGATAACCTCTCTTCATCCTCCTCTACTTCTTCTTATCTATTCGAATTGAAAAGGCTATTTTTGTTACTGTGCCTTTAAGATCAAAATATGTAAATAATACATAAATGTCCTCTGTTCTGATTTGCTGCCCTGTACTGTGCCTCATTCAAAAAGCAGTCCATACTGGAATACTCCTTATAACTTTAGTATGGAGGAGTGGAGCTAAACATCTGTAGACGGTAGAGGTGGATATGTAATTTTATTGGGTCTTGTGACCTCACAAAAACAATTAATTCAAATTTAGTTTTTGCAGCTTGATTTGCATAAATAGACCATGTAGACTGGGGAGTAAATGGAACATTCTGAAACTCTTTTATGTTTAAAAGTAACTAGGACAATTCATTTTACCCTGATATGGTCTCTTTAATGTAAAGAGGGATAATTAAGCTGAATCAGTTTCTCTAAACTTATTCAACTGTCTTTCCCAGCACAGTCCCCCAGTGTTCTCTGGCATCTTTTCTCTATAAAATGAGCCTGCTAAGTCATCAGAATGCAGCGCATACACCACTGACATATACATTTCTCGGCAGGAAAGCGTCATTCCAAATGCCGAGATCATATCAGTTTGAAAACGAGGCCTGTCAGGAGAGTCTGACCCTAGAAAGGAGACGTCTGTCCAGGATAACACCCAAAGATATTCCTCCCCCGCTGCATTTTAAATGCCAAGTGAGTCGGCTATCATTCGAAACGTGAGCGGTTTGAACAGGATAGTTTGGTGAGACATGCAATTTGTCACCTCAAGTCTCAACCCAAGCTGTCAGAATAATGGAAATGTGCTTCAGGCTCCCATATGCAGAATCACTGTCTGTCCATCACGTCATAAATGACCAAATACAAATCTGATCCTAATGGAGGGTGAGCAACTACTACTTTTTTAGGGCTGTGTTGTACTCACCTTAAAATCACCAAAATCATACCTTAAAAATTCTATAATCTTCCACACACATGGACCTTTTGATGGCCCTTATGGCCCTGCTCCAACCACCAGTCTTGTATGCTGCCGTGAAGATGACTCACTCCTATTAATCACTACCAGGACAGGTAGCCAGACTGCAAGACTTGGGGAAAAAAAGAAAGAGGGTCTGTTACCTCTATTTTAGAGTAGAAGCTCTTCTATAAAAGGTGCCAAGTTTGAAAGAGCCAAGTCTGCTGGCACATTCACAGCACACTCAACTTCAGCACCTTCATCGCTTTACATGGAGCATTAAACTTACAGGCTTGGATTTATGGGACTACAGACAGGAACCAGTAAGAGACTCGGATAAAGAAGCACAGCACATCATCACAAAGACAGATTACAACCACGAAATATAACTGCCGGAAGCACAATTTGTCAAAGTGAGAGTTAGTTTCACTGGCTTCATACATTTACAGCATGTTCTGAGGACCCAACCTACCAATAACACCCAATAATATGCAATTACATTCAAATGAAGCATTGAGAACTTAGTACCGGCTCCTGACTGGTCTGTACTGAAATATGGATGAGCTCCTGGACAAATGGTGCTGCTATCAGTGTCTATACACCGTTAATACATTCTAAGAACTGCATTTTCAGATCTTTGATGCTGGATTGGATCAGTGGGAGGTCTGCACATCACCACTACACATCACTGCTCCCACATTATATATGTAGGACACAGCTTATTTCCTTATTTCTCTCAAAATAGACATAAAATAAATGCTGAATCTTCACATCTTTCATGTAGCATCTTTATTTTTGGCACCAAATGATGGAGAATTGTATCAATGAGCACCGATAAGTACTAATATCAGTACTGATATGCATCAGTACAACCTTAAACATCACTATCCTACCTCAGCATCAGGTTATACGAAGACAATGACCAGAAACTGCACAAGCTGTAAATGAAAAAAAAAAAAATAATAAACTTGACAGGATTTGCTGCTTTGTAAGGTTCATCTTCATTTTGGCATCAAATTATTGAGAGTTGCATTAATAAGAGTACTGATATGTATCAGTACTGATTTCTGTACCAGAAAAACCCTAAATATCACTACTTCACCTCAAGTTCACTCAGATACAGGCTCCACCAAGATTACGACCAGAAACTCTGGAAAATGACCAGGAAATCTGGAAAAGCTGTAAATGTTAAAAATACCAATTTCACCGGTTTGCTGATTTGTAACGAGCATCTAATGCAATTTAAGCAATTTACAGGCTCATGTCCAACAAAACCAGACCAAACTGACATTATAAAGCACTTTAGCCACCTCAGACACAACCAGCCACAGGTTATACCAACATTACAAGCTGTAAATTTGTGAAATGCTCAAACATTTCACTGAATTCACTGTTTTACAAGTCATATTTGAGACATATACACCACAAAACGCAAAATACAGCTCTGTAGAAGTTGTGAATGTAAGAATACACAATTTTCAGAGACTTACAGGGTGTAGGGAGCTGCTGAGAGTGGACAGAATCAGCAGAAGTCTGGACGCATCCATGAGCGCGTCTTTTTAGAGGTGGAGGAGAAAAAGAAGCCTTTGGAGTCGACCCGAGAGGAAAAGCGATGAAAAACTGGTCTGAAAGTTTCTGCCCGAGGAGACCGGAGGGTTTCAGAGAGAGCCGGTCGGTTGAGTCCGTGCTAGAGCTGCTGGATGAGTATACAAGTTGAGCTGAAGTAGCATCGTGCGCCTCGCTCTAGCCTCTCCACCGCGCGCAGCTCCGGACAAACTCAGTCCCCACCCGTATTCAGTCAGGCCACGCCCCCCTGCGCCAACACACGCACGCACACTCTCTCTCTCTCTCTCTCTCTCTCTCTCTCTCACACACACACACATTCACACACACGCACCGGATGGTAGTTGTCCATTACCTGCGAGAGTCCAACACACAGCCAATCCCAGATGAGGATGAGGGAGCCAATCGTCGTCAAGGAGGCTGGACGCTGATAGCTAATCGCAACAAAGGAAGAAGAAAATAATTAAATAATTACATAAACAAACAAGCAAATTCTTAAATAATTAATTAATGTATATTTTTAAATAGATTTTAAAGACAATCCACACGCATATATATATACATACATATATATGGATTATCTATAAAAATATACGTAATTATACATGGAGTGTCTATAAAACATAAAATACACACACTAGAGAGAGATATGTACTGTATATACATACATATATATATATATATAT
>JBBPCX010052112.1:0-14686 GCA_037974365.1 Hydrocynus forskahlii | reverse complement strand
CAGACGTGGATTACTTGAGCACTGATGTACGTCGCTCTGGATAAGAGCGTCAGCTAAATGCTGTAAATGTAAATGTAAATCTTCCCCATCTCTCCAGACTACTTTGTCTTTATAATCTCCTCCACATAATCCTACACCATTCACCATTTCCTCAGCATCACTCCAGACTTCATTATTATCATATCCTCAACATTAACCCAAACTGCTTCATCAACTCCCAAACATCATCCCAGGCAACCTCTTCATCTCAAATCAGTCTCATCATCTCCTCATAATCATCTCTCCATCTTTACCATCTCCACAACATGAAATCAAACTAAGTCTTCATTTCATAACCACCATACCAAACTACGCATTTGCCTCAACACTGTCCCAAAATTTCTCAACACCATCCAACACTACTTCTTGATCATCTCCACAACACTGCCTCTATTTATTCCCACAATAGTCGCAATATTCCATTCTGAATACTTTATGTGCAGTCAAATATTAAAATTTGATCTCTTCTGTCACCAAGCTATTCCAGCCTTCCACTTTAGCTGATCCATCTGTCCTGAATATTGAACAGTTAAACAAAAATGAAGTACTCTTTGACCTTTCTAAGCTGCCGCTATTCCAGTGAACTCTACAGAAACATGTTTCACACCAAAATGTTTTGTTGAAATCAGGTTTCCTATAAGAACAGGCCTGTTCCTATCATCACTGGGATAAGCTGCAATTCAGATATGAACAGAATGTCAACAATAAAAAAACACAAGGATGGACAGCTGGCCAAGCTCTTCCACCTCAGTTTATCACAGTGCACATTCCACCCAGCACTAATGCTATCAACACACTGACTGAACTTTACAGAGCCTTCAGTAATCTCCAAAACTCAAACCCAGACAGACTTTGTCACCAGAGATTTAAACCATACAAATCTCAAGTCAGTTCTTCCTAAATTCCACCAGTTCTTCCTAAATTCCATCTATCGTGTATAGCGCGCTAAGCCCCACCCCCACCCTGGCTACTCAGACTGCATCTCTGTTATGCTGATCCCAGCAGACATTTTGCTCATTGGATGTGCCAAGCTTCTTTGAAAGCAGATGAAGATCTGGCCCCAAGGAGCCATCTCTGCTCTTCAGGACTACTTTGAGCACACTGACTGGCGCATGTTTAAGATCTACAGCAGCTCTACCAACCTGGAGGAGTACACGGCATCTGTGACTGGCTATGTCAGCAATTGCAAAGATGACATTTCTGTCTCCAAGAGCATCACTACATTCCCCAACCAGAAGCCATGAATGACTGCAGAGGTGTGTGCGCTGCTGAGAAACCAAAACTTTGCTTTTAGAACAGGTGATAAGGCTGAGCTGAGAACTGCAAGGACCAACCTGTCTCAGGCCATCAGAGCAGCACACACTTGCTCAGAACATTCATGCCCACTGAATTTTCTGAGCAAGCCAACCTACTGAAGACTGTTTGAACCAGACAACCTGGTCATGTCCAGAACGTCCAGACCAGCTGGCAGATGTTCTCACAGACAACTTCAATATCGCTCTGAGTATCACCATTGTTCCAGCATACTCCAAAGCCACCACCATCATCCTCATGCCAAAGAAGTCATCAGTATTTACACCACACTGCATCTGCAAAGCCACCTGCATTGTGTATGATCCTTCACATCCCTCACACTCTCTCCATCTGGTTATGCAGCATCTGGCTCCTCACTGCCAAAATGGGGATCAGTTTCTTCATGCAGGCAGTTAGACTCCTAAATCAGAACTAAAACTACTACACACGCACACACACCAACATACACTGAACTGGATTCAACTACTTTCTTCTCCCAAAAATACTGCATATACACACACCAAACTGTTCCACTATAAACAAAGAAAACTTGTTGCCACTGTAGATACCCTGTATTTATTATATACTGTACATTTTTTTATTATGTTGCTGCTATCGATGCTATTTTTGCTCAATTATTTATTGCTGTTTATTTAAATCTTTGCATTTTTTGCACAATTAACTATTGCTGGTATAACACAATGTGTCATAATACTGCTGTTGCTGCTCCTGTCAAATGCATTGTATGTTGTCTTGTCCTGTAAATTATTATACTATTATACTCTTAAGTTTTTGCACTCTCTCTTGCAGGAGTATGATGTTCTAGTTAGTGTGGCCCAGGTTGTGTGATCTAATTAGCTTCTTCAAGATAGAATGATGCATTAAGCACACCCACATGGCATGATCAAGTTAGCATGATCCCAACAGCATAATACAGCTAATTCAATATTATTCAGAGTTGTCCAGATAGCATGATCTTGTTATCATTGGACAGATAGTGTGATCTTGTGCACGTTTTCCAGATAGTATGATCTTGTTCTCGTCGTCCAGCCTGATCTTGGTTCCATTGTGAAGACAATGTGATTTTGTTAACGTTGCCCACATAATGTGATCTTGTCAGTGTTGTATCTTATTTACGTTGTACAGATAGTATGCTCTTGTTAGCGTTGTCCACATAACGTGCCCTTGTTAGCGTTGTCTAGAAAGCGTTATCTTGTTAGTGTTGTCCAGATGGCATAGTGCAGTTAGAAATCTGGTCCCAGATTTTTATTTCTGTATTCGGGGGGAATTTTTCAAATACTTTTCTAATAATGCCAGTGCAACTGAAATGCTCATCCTTAATTTGAGCACAAGTTTAGGCCACCTTTACAAAGTTCAGCTTGTGCTGGAGATGAGACGAGATGAGATGAGGCCTCCTCATTTGCTGTGTCACACACAAAATGCTTCCCTTATTCCCCACTTTCCCTCAAGACCAGTAATTGCCCCACAATCAATGACATCAAACACTTCCACAGGACACATGCATTTAAAACAGCCTCTTTAATAAAGAAAGAGAGGGTGGGAGAGAGAGAGAGACTCAACAAGTGGTTGTCAAGGAAACCACAGAAATATGAAATACCCCCCACACACACACTCACTCACTCACCCCTTATATTTGTATTTGTATTTGAGTGACAGTGTTTTTCAGTTCATTACTTCAGTGGATATGAGCGTCTGTGTTTGTGTGTGTGTGAAAGAGAGAGAGAGAAATGGGAAATGAGAAGCCGATGAGTGAGAGATAGAGAGAGAGCGAGACAGAGTGTGTGTGTGTGTGCGTGCATGCGTGTGTGTTTTAAATCTGTAAACAGTTGACAACAAAAGTAATTAAAAAACTTGGATCTCCTAAACAGAAATATTTGTGTGTGGATAGCCACGTAATGTGTATTAACAGCCATTCTAATGGGTATATCCATTCATACCCTGTCCAATATGGAGTGGGTCCTCCCTAACAGTGTAGGGGGGAAAACAGCTGCCAAAACAGCAATGACCCCTCAAGGCATGGACTCCACAAGACCTCTGAGGGTGTGCTGTGGTATCTGCTCTGAGATGTTTCATTCATCCATGGTCTAGTTCTGATGCTCATGTGATACTGTAGGATCTTTTAGGCAGTGCCCCTCTTTTCTGGTTTTAACACTGAAGCTACGAAGCTAATGTAATTAAGAAGTAGTTAAGTTTATACCCCACCAATTAGCGTGATGAAAGCCTGCCTAAATCACCTGAAACCATGTAGAAGTTTTCAGTAATCTCTAACAGACTCACTTTTGTGGCTTTTTGATGCAGCTAAAATAAAATAGCAGAGCTGCCTAAATTAAGTCCATGTTTAAAGATAATAGTAAGTCATACAGTGTCAGAAACAAGATTCTAATAGAGATTACTGGGTTTTTGATTATTAACCCTCTGAGGTCTTTTCAGTTTTCCAAAACAATCATCTAAAGCTCCATGCTAAAAGGTACTTTAAGCTTCTGATGCTTGTTAGCCACAATAACTTAATTGATCCAGTGCTAAAACTAATGAAGCAAATTATCAGACGCCTGATGGTGTATGTTTAGGATGAGGGGGAAATTCATTAAACTATTGCTTTAATGTGAGGCTGCCAGCTGATTTAGTAACCTGAGCACGGAGCCTGGTGCTAGCTTAGTGGGCTGAGAGGATTACTGGAGAGCTCTCAGTACTTGGCCAAAAAGACTCTCATCAAGAGAGAGGGAGAGAGAGAGAAACTACTGAGGGACAAGAGAGCACACCAGATGATTGTCAAACACACACACACAAACACAAACACACCCACATTTCTGATGCAGTTTCATGTACACTTGCACTTGATATTCAGTTATTCACACTAGCATACTCTGGCTTTCTGTTTCTTGCCCTCTAACACACACACACATACACACACACAACCTCAGTGGACACTCCGGCTCTGTGAAATTAAGCCAGACAGAGTTCTCGCTGGAGACACACATGAAATGTCATCAGCGGAGTAAACAAGCCTCATCATAATGTTAGGAATGGCTGCAGTGTGTCTGATTCCTCTGCCTGTTCACATAAAAAGCACACCAAATGGTATGCAGTGCTCAGTAGTGTTCCATGGTAGGAGAACCGGTGACCTGGCAACAGTGCAGCTCCCCCAGACTTCATAGCTGCAGACTGGTCAGAATGTCCTTGCTGACCCCTGTCCACCATTGAAATCTCCTCCAAAACTGGACCAAGAAGCAATGAAAGAAGGTGGCCTGGTCTGTGGATCCCATTTTCTTCTCCAGTATTTGGACAGTTGGGTGCGTCTGTGTTGCTTACCTGGGGAAGAAATGGCACCAGGATGCACCATGGGAAGAAAGGGAGTCAGTGAAGGGTGATGTTCTGCTGGGAAATCCTGATTCCTGTATTCATGTGGATGTTACTTTGACCAAGTTCACCCCTTCATAGATAGCCAGAAAAGGCCAAAATTGCATTTATGGCTTCTGTGATAGTGCAAAGTGTTACGTCTGGGGTATGTGACGGCCACCCTTGTTTAAGTTTGTATGTAGGGTTGTTTTGAGCTTTTATTTTGAAAGAGTTTTGTTAATGATGAGTCCAGCTGTGTGGCATTTATGTTCTGTGTATTCATTGGGTGTTGGGTTTTAGTTTGAGTATTTAAGGGTGTTTCTGTTACATTTACGTTGCTGGTCATTAGTCCAATTTATGTTTCCTCCTTTGTACGGGAGTTTGGGCCACCGAGCCCTTTTGGTTTTGAAGTTTGACATATAAAGTCATTTTGAGCAATGAAAGCCTGAGCCCGCACCTGCCTGCCTTGGAGACAAGGGGGGGAACGCGACAGAAGGACTGTAAAAAGAGCGTAAATTTTTGTTTAATTAGGACATTGTTTCATAATACGCATCACCCCAGTACAGAGACAATTAAGTCCAGTTTTACAGTTTTATAAGAACCAACTAACAATAAAAAATAATACAAAATAATAATAATATAAAAATACATATATAAAACAGATAAAAAATAAATTGATTAATTAATTACAATAAAAAATAAAATACATGAAAAAAAAAGGAAAGAACGGGAAAAAACTAATTAAAGGTGCTACAGCAAAGAATACAAAGTAGGTTAGGCCAACTTTTTCCTAGTTTAATTTTTTCTTCTTGGGATTAAGTAATGGAGGCTGTAGATATTTTGTGAAAGGAAGATAGGAAAGGCTTCCATGTAGTGTAGAACTTTTCAGTTGACCCTCTGAGAGAAAAATGTATCTTTTCCAAGTTCAGAATGACATTACATCAGTTAACCAAATGCGTTCTGCTGGGGGTTTGGGTGATTTCCAATGGAGGAGGAGGATACATCTATGAGCAATCAGAGAAGCAAACGAGAGGACATTTAACTTCTGTGTAGTGAACTTAGAGTAGTTTGGGGGATTCCAAAAATAGCAATAAATGGGCATGGTACTATTTCAGTATCTAGAACTACAGAAATAATCTTAAAAAGTTCTTCCAGAAACCTGTCAGCTTTCAACAGGACAAAAAGGTATGAGCAAGGTGCGATGAGACAGAGGCACACAGTTTTCACTAGTGCAAAGAAAATTTTTTGCCAATTTGTCTTTGCTTAAAAGTGTACCCTATGTAACACCTTAAATTGTAAATTGTAGTGATTAACTTGCACATAGGCTTTATCCCCCCAAGTGTCCTAAAATTGGACTTCCAGCTCAGCCTCCCATTCCTGTTTGATTTTGTCCAGTGGAGAAGGGTCAGACTGTAGAATGTATGTGTGTAGCTTGGATGTCAGCCCCGTATAATTTACTGGTTTAACTTGAATGTTTTGCGGGTTGTCATCAGGCAGGTGTGGGAATGTAATGCAATGGTCCTTAACAAAACTTGGAACCTGAAAAAATTGGGGGGGAGATCATATTTGCATGACAGGCTTTTGAAATCTGGAAATGTGCCACTGAAGAAACGTAAATTACACTGTTTATTAACGAAAAAACTCCACAAATTCTCAAAAAAAAGAACTGATTATCATTGTTATTGTGACAAAACCATGTCACTGATGAGTCAACTGAAAAGGATGCATTCTTGCTCCAAACTGTGTGTGCATTTGTGTGTGTGTACTTTTGTGTGGTGATCAAAGGTCCCCATAAAGACTAAATGTCCTCATAAATGTAAGAACAACAGAATGTAGATTTTGCTAGGCCTCTTAATTTGCTAGCAAACGGAAAAAAAAGGGTTTTAGGTGGTGGTGTGCTATTACTCATATAAAGTACTGGACAAATCAATGGACAGTCCGTACAAATATGGCAATGCTGAATGTGTGTGTAAACAACACAGAGTAGAAAAAGCAGGTGGGAGCTGAAAACAAGAACAATGTAAGACTGTGACAGCGACCTGTGAGTGTGTGTGTCTCTGTGTTTGTGTGTGTGTGTGTGTGTGTGTGTGTGTCTTCATATTCTTTTTTTTCATATTCAAGCCACAGAGCAGGTTCAGACACATGATGGTGTGTGTGTGTGTGTGCATGTGTGATTCACACACTGTGAGTGTGATCTGGGGAGTATACGTCTATCTGCCCGGCCCCAAGGCTTGAACAAAAGGCCAAACAGATGGGCAGAGGGAGAGAGAGAGTTTATCTCTATACATAGACATGCTTATTTCTGTGGAGCCCTGTTCTGCAAGACAAATGGAGGGAATTATCTAAAAAAGGTTTTGGCCTCACCCCAAACCACGTGGAGGTGTTCGGTAATCTGTAATAGACTCACTTATTTGGTTTCTGAAGCTGTATGACTCAATGAAATCTATTAACACGGGCTAAAGTACGCTAGGCTGATATTTGGTACGTGTTTATAGATAACAGCGAGTCGTCGTGTCAGAAACCACATAAGCCAGTCTACTTAAAATTGCCGAACACCTTGACGTGGTTTATGGCAAGTGTGATCATTTAGGCCCTCCAAATCATTAATAATGAACATCAAATAAACAAACGTTGCTCACCACTGCCCTCTAAAGGCATTATTGACATCAAATAAACACATTTTAGTTATTGCTGCCCTCTAAAGGCATTGTTAGCAAACATCAAATAAACAAAGATGACTTATCGTCACCCTCTAAATTCTGTATTAACAAACATCAAGTAAACATTACTCATAGCTTCCTTCTAAAAGCGTAATTATAAATTCTGCATAAATGTTATTATTCACTGAAAGGTTGCTGGGATCATCTGCAGGACTGTTAACCAGTTACTGTGGGCTTGATTAGCAAACTGTGTGTTTATTTCACTGCTGGAAAAGCATTGTGACAGTGTCGGTACTGACAAGCTCACCTTGTCACAGTTTCAATTTGCAGTTAGCTGTATCACCTGTGTCGATCAGCCAGGCTGCAGTGGAGCTGAGGCCAGTGTGCTTCAAATACCTGCGAGACGTTTTCTCCTACAGACTCAAGTAATGGCAGAGATAAGGTGGGATTTGCTGCTTTCCTGCTACAGAAGATGATTGAGGCCACAGGGACTAATAGGGAGGTGGTTTGGACCCCTGAAGCAATGTAGGGTCAAAAGACTTTGGGAGCAAGGTCTGACATCCAGGATCAAATTTGGACCCATCTGACTACATGTAGACATTATAAACATCCATGTTGTTTTTCTGTCATCCTGACGTCTGTTGCAGCTACTTAGTGATACATTTTATATCCTAAAATAACCAGACAGTTCTTCCAGTGTGAGAGTTCAGCTATGATTTGGTGCTTATAGCTTCAAACATGAGTCAACATGCCCAGTACTGATGGCTAGAGGGGTTTAAAGTCCCCGAGCTTTTAGCTGTGGATCGATGGAGCTCCATACAGTACTTTTGAGATGAGCTGGAGTGGCATTTGTGACCCAAAACGAATCATCCAGTATCAGTACCTGAATTCACTGATGGTCTTGGGCTGCAACCAGATCCTCATAGCTATGTTCTAACATCTAGCCAGTCTTGAACAGCAGAGGCTGTTATTACAGGAAAGAAACTTCAGAAAATTGACTTCAGACAGAACTGTGAAGGAGCAAGGTGTTCTGTTGGAAAAAATTGTTTACTTCTCAAACCAAAGAAGCCAAACCCAGACCACAAACTCGACCACATCTGGGCTCGGTGTTCAGTAGAACAAATCAGCACACACAACAATCTAATCAAACACATGAGATAATGAAATTGCTATTAAATCTACACTGTCCACCCAGTTTCATCATTTTTTCCCTAAGCAAAAATCAGAAACCATTAAGAAAGGGGTGTTTTAAGGACATTAAGGCCATTGGGAAGAGAAATTGCCAAATATCCCTGCTCAGTATCCCCTCTGCCATCTCCTGCTCTCTATAAATGTAATGTTAATTCCTTCAGAGCAGCAACCAACCTGTCCTTTCCTTTTATCTCACTACAGTCTCTCTCCCTCTCTCTCTCTCTCTCTCTCTCTCTCCAAGATAACAGCTTGAGCCTCCAGCAGCAATAAGTGCACTGACATTTACAGCAGTTGGTGGTAGAAAACCACTGTCGATGAGTGGTGAAATGGCTGCACAGTGCAAAAACATATTTACACTGTTCGCCACCACCAAACATTCCTTCAGCTAAGGCATGGAGTTACATTCACTCGGCATAACTGTTTGTTGTCTCCTTGGGTGGGTAGGGTGGTCCTCCCTCTCCTCCATCACTGAGCATAATTGTCCTCTCTCTTTCTCAGCAGGTAGAGCGGTTCTCCCTCTCCCCAGTGATTCAGAATAACTGTTATCCCTCTCTCTCTGTTTGGGTAGAGTGGTCCTTCCTCTCCCCCATCAGTCAGCATAACTGTCCTCTCTCTCTGGGTGAGTGCTGACCTGTGTGATGCAAGGCAGTGAGGGCATCTGTTAGCTGACATATCAAAATGGACAGACAGAACAGTGGTTAACATGAACCAGTTGGCGCGGCTACGACCAGACGCCTTCCCAATCCCTCCGTGTTGGCTGTGTTCTTTTTAGTATTTTACTGATTTATTGTTATCGTATTACGCCCATACAGCAATGGGACTTACAGTTTATGACAGTGAAACATTCTGGGACATCAGAAGCAACATTCCACAAGCAGTTTTTGAGTCTTTTAAACCCGACCCGCCATGGCCGGAAGAGATACTCCGGAGTGTGGACAACAAAGGACGCGACCCAGCGACCCCGCTGCAGCAAACAAAGAAACACTGCAGGACCCGCAGCGGAGTCCGAAACAGACTGAGGAAGTGAGCACATCGTCCTCCACTGCCAAGCATTCTGCTCGCCAATGTCCAGTCTCTGGAAAATGAACCAAGACATGGCTGACCACCCTCATACCGGACCAAGTGGTGACTCCGTCTGACTTTTTCTCTGTTTCGCATGGACAGGACAGCGGAGGGTAACAAAACCACAGGCGCGGGAGTATGCTTCATGGTGAACACTAAGTGGTGCGAGGCAAAGAGCGTCTCAGTTCTCTCTCGCTCCTGTTCGCCTCATTTGGAACATCTAACCATCAAGTGCCGTCCATTTTATCTGCCTCGGAAGTTCAACTCTGTAACTACCACGGTGGTCTACATCCTACCTCATGCGAACACAGGTACTGAACTACATGATGTGCTTCATTCATCATTCATATCCTCTGAAAAATGGTTAAGAAATCATAATTTCTGCCAGGATATGTAAACTTAGGAGCACAACTGTATATGTATGTATAACTACATGTATATATTGTATATTCCATATTCCATATCTATACCCATCTGTTTATGTGCTCTAATCATCAAAATATGGCACCCTGCACTTTATCATGCATATAAATACGACTGAACATGTACAGTATACATTCAAATGTCAATTTTGCACAATATTATGTCTATCTTACACAGAATATTTTTCTTATTTTATTTTTAGCCTATTTGTTATTATATTGTATTTTCTTTTCCCATCTCTCTTTATTTGCGCAGTGTTAGGTGTGATCTGGGGTACATTTCACTGCACATTGTACTTGTGTAACTGTGTATGTGACAAATAAAGGATCTTGAAATCTTGAGTATTTTGTGCTGTCTGTTGTGTTTATGGCAGTTTGAGAAGATGTGACGGAGCTTCATGTGTCTCAGAGAAAGCATGAGCTTATCTTTATCCTCCCAGATTGGTAGCACTGAGTGATTGGATTGACTGGAAGAGATGGGGGCAAGGAAATAAATAAATAACTAAAAGCAAACACCGGACGCTAGACTAGACAGATAATATTTGGGGAACAGGGATTTCTTTGCTCTCCTTTAATCTCACAATCTTGCCACCTTCAAGCCCAAAACACAGGCGGACTGGAGATGTGAGGCTCACCGCGGTGGCCAGAGCCAAAACTGCTGGAATTGCGTTCGTTCGACAGGTGCAGATTTATTAGTCAGGTCTCACAAGATCAACAGCGAGAGTAATCTCTCCAGGCGTGAGCTGTCAGGGTGAGGCACCCTGGGAGAGACAGAGACAGATGTCATCTTCACGGATAATTCATTTTCTTTCTTGTCACATGGTCCTGTGCTTGTCAGACTTTTGTGATATTTTATTTAATCACAGTGTGCAGTCCTGTTCCTATATTTCTGTACCTTGGAAGTTTGTGCTTCACCAATTAGCATGGTGCAAAGTGCAGGCCTGAATCAAGTCAGAGATGGCTTTCAGTGCTTTTTCTTAGCCATGTTAGCTGTGTAGCCCCAATGTTCAAAGAGTCTCTGAGGTAGGTCAGTAGGAGAGGTGGTGTGTGTAGAGCTGGGAGGTGGTGGACACAGGGAATATAAGTAAACAGGAGCGCTGGGTGGTGTCATCCCGCCACTCCTCACGTTCACTCAGGTTTGTTAATGGCGGAGGGGGGGGTCACTGGTGTCTCAGGGTGCTCTCGTGTTTATCTTACCCCTCGGCTCTGCCCTTTCTAGCTAGGCTCCTATAGCGAGGTATGCTGAAGTCTCAACTTGCACGCTTTACAGTTACAAATTTACCCAGTAACTTAAGCAGAACTAACTGTTACCTGTTTTCTCCACGGGGAACCGGACTGATCACCATTGGTGGCCCAGGTCACCACCTCAGCCCAGGTCTGCAATCACTGGGGCCACATGCCCAAGTGTCCTCGACTGGTTTGGCTGTTTTCAACTCGCCACGTGTTCTTCCCCATCCAGGGGCAACTGCCACGCAAAGATTTTATTTGATTTTTTGTTATCCCTGTTGTTCTGGACTAGAGGCTCTCAGCTACTCTTCCAACAAAAACTACCTCTACTGACTCCTAACTGTGCCAACTCTGTTATCCGTGGATGGCCAATCTGTCTAACGGTGATCAAGTTCATACACAAAGGCCTTCTTTTGTTCGTTACCTCTATAGAGACTCTTTGTCTCTTTCTCTCTGGATCGACCAGAGGAGGATGGGCTCCCCTTGAAGGCCTGGTTCCTCCTGAGGTTTCTTCCGCCAGCTCAGGGAGTTTTTCCTCGCCTCTGTCGCCTTTTTGCTGTCTCACTAGGGGCTCGGACCTGGACCCTGTAAAGCTGCTTTGAGACAACATTGGTTGTAAAAAAAAAAAAAAACGCTATATAAATAAAACTGAACTGAACTGAATTGATGTTTTTGGTGATAATATTACTTTTTAAGTGTGAAGTGTCCATTTGCCATATGTGAACACACCACAGCACACAGAATGAACAGCACAAAATTCTCTCTCTGCCTTTAGCCCATTCACCCAAGAGAAGCAGCAGGCAGCCAGGAACACAGCGCCCTGGTGTTCCTGCGATGCTTGTGCACAATGATGTCAACAAGAGTCAGCAGGTGTTTTAGAGGTGGGGAAAAATTCATTACATCTTGTTGGAAGATATGGGAAAATAAGTTTATCCTCAGGTTTAATATGGCATGAACTAACAAGGTTCAATCTGATTTCAGGTTTACTTGAAGGGACTGTTCCTTCAGGTGCTCTCAGATACCATCAGGAATTCCATACCAAAGTAAGAGCTAAGTGAAACTGGCTTCCCTTTCTTTGTAAAGGGAGTAGCGAAGTGCAATAGTGCCTGGGCAAAGACAAGATCTGGAAGACCAAGAAAAGGCTGGTCATATATCCAAAGCAAGAGCCCCACATCGCTGCCAAAGACATTGTATGTTTATTCTTGTTGCATCAGGCCACAGCACTTGATTTTCAAATGGTTTATTGAAGTGTTCTTTTACTTCAGACATTGAGTTGTGTGAGGAGGTCATAGTCAAGATACCTAATTACCACTGCATGTAGAAGATGAGCAACAGAACTGCGCAGTGCTTTACATCCAAATCTTGCCTAATCTCAATAAACCAGAGGCCTTTTGAAAACAATTCTGGTAGAAAGAGAATCACAATTCTTTGGCTACAATCAGATTAACATCTATTAAGTATGAGGCAGGATCTGTCAAGCTTTGGAGATGTGCAACAGACCAGTAGAACAATGGGGATAAAACTAACCCAAGCAAAACCTGCTTGATAGCCTCCTCACCTGAACGCATAAAGAATATACTAAGCTACAGGTGTTACCAAACACAAATGAGAACACCTTTGAGTTCAATGAGGTGCTGTCGGTATCAGTCTTGGGCAAGTACCATGAAACAATAAAACCTTCAGTTCCAGGCAAATGACCAATAGAAGACTAATATTCTTTAGTTTAAAAAATTTGTGTCCATGCTAAAACAACCTCAAAATTCAGAAGATCCAGTGACATGCAGGGGTGAGGAGCAAAATGCGTAGTTTCCTTTGGCGATGACAGTATTCCATCCTTTTCCAGCCGAGAGCTGCATTTCCCAATTTATTTTCAGTTTGCCGTCTCTGAAATTGTCTAATAGTGCGGCTAAAAACTCAGTAAAGTGGCTTCGGTGAGTGGGCTAGGGCTAGAGAGTAGGTTCACCCGGGGCCTCTTCAGGGCTTTTTCTGGCAGTGTGAAGAGTCCTCGGCTGCCTGTGGGAAATAATCTCAACTGAGGAGAAAGACTCCCGTTGGCCTTGAATTACTCACAGCTGCATTAGAATGAGAATGGGGCATGCAGGCTGATTGCACTGTGTCCGATTGGGTATATGTTTGTGTGCGTGTGTGTGTGTGTGTGTGTGTGTGTGTAAGAAAGGAACAAGCGAGTGAGGGATTAATAGAAAAAGCCATAGAAAGCCTGAAAAGTGAACCAGAGGCATGAGAGAACTGAACCAGTTCATCACAAGGAATGGATTCCTATAGTGTTCGCATGTCAGGATCAGTTGTGCACACAGCTAATCTCCATAGAAACCATTGGCAAACGAACAGGGTACCCTGAAGAAGATACACGTGGACAAAAGGGGCACAAAGCGTTGAGCTATGAGCTCCCTGGAGTGATGGAGCTCCATCCAGTACCTTTGGGATAAGTTGGAGTGGCATTTTTGATCCAGAGATGGTCATCCAACATCAGTCCCAGACCTCACTAATGCTCACGGATGCAACCAAGTCCTCATAGCAATGTTCCGGCCTTCCCAGATAAGTAAAGAAGGTTACTCTAGAAAAGGGACATGAACTTTCAGAAGAACCCTGTAGGAGCAGGGTTCTACTGATGTTTGGACATATATGCCCAAAGAGAAGCTTCTGATGGACCCCCCAAACATAGAGGTCCTAAGGTCAGCAGTGGTCCTGTGGTCAGCAGCTGACCAATGTTTCTCATGAAATTAACTGAATGTTGACTGACCTAGACATGACCTCAAAAGATGGAATTCAACTGCATTTTTTCACTGACTGATCAATTGGTTGATTGATCAAAGATTGATTTTGGCAGCCAAGCAACTTCAAAGGTCTCTTCAGAAGCTAATAAATGTCACTGTTCATTTAAACCCAACCAGCCCGTTCGTCCTCACTGAGCCTGAGCCGTTCTCAGGGGCTCGACAGGCAGATTCACTTACAAAAGAGTCCAAAGAGTCCATCACTGACTCATCCTTCAGGGTGGAGATGGGGTGAGTTTCTTTAGTGCAGATAAGAAAGAGCCTATGGGAAAACTTATTTTATTACACTAAAGGTTGCACCGATACCACTTTTTTACAAACCGATACGAGTACGAGTATTTTTATTTGTGTACTTGCCAATACCAAGTACCGATACCGATACTTCTTAGAATGGTGTCCGTGCAAGTGCAAGTAATTTGGAGACTGGGTTTATTTTCTCTTCTACAGTTTATGACAAGCCTACCCTTAGCAAAAGTAGTATACCTGAAGTTCATTTTATTGAGTATGCTTGAGTATAAGTATAGCAAGTATACGGACCATGTACTTGTAGTGTACTTGAAAGTGTTCTAATTTAATACTTCTTCTGACTAAATTGGAACTATGCTTTATTTACTTTCTTTATACTTATCAGTATAAGTCAAGT
>JBBPCX010052101.1:0-14686 GCA_037974365.1 Hydrocynus forskahlii | reverse complement strand
TAGAGCAATAAGACATGAGAGGCTGCATGTTACCTTGGTTTTCCCAGGATGCAAAGCACTGTAATTCAGAGCATCAAGAGGCTCTACTGATGTGTGCAGTGAAATGTGCATACACTCAAACACAAATTGTGTGTGTGTGTGTGTGTGTGTATGTATATACATATATATACATGTGTGTATATATATATATGTGTGTGTGTGTGTGTGTGTGTGTGTGTGTGTGTGTATGCACATTTCACCTCAGCTGAGCTACATTTCTGCATTAAGCCTCTTGCGTATTACAGTGCTTTGCATCTTGGGAAAACCAGGGTAACATGCAGCCTCTCACAGCTTAGAGCTCTAGACTATCACAAGACTCATAAAACCAACGAGCCCAGATAAAACAGGGAAACGTGTGGTCCAGAAACTTCAGCGAATATGATCATGGTTATTGTTACCAAATGTATGCCACTAAATCTGCCCAACCAGCTGTGACTTTTTACCGTTGTTTACATCTTTGGGTTTGATGTTAAATATATCAGCTTGAGCATTAAGTGAACTGCATCTAAACTGTGACAGTTTATTTTTTTTGCTTTGATCTGGTCCTCAAGCCCCTATAAATGTATAAGTACAGCCTATAAAGTCACAGACCTGTAACAGAAGCTGAATCATAGAAGAAGGAGCCACACTGCTAGAATGCAAACCTAAACGAAAGACAAGAGTTGTTTCTCCAGTGAGAGATCCTATAAAAATCTCCAGTGAGAGGGCAGTAGGTGTGCCATGAGCATTCAGTCAGTCCTTAATTTCTGTAATGGTCTCAATGTAACTATGTAACTCCAGCTGTGTTCCTGCTAGGCCTGTTCAAAGAGGAACTCCCCTGTGAAGCCTCTGGCATATAATTTGAATATTCAGCTTTAATTTGCTTGCAGTTCAGACTGAGAGGGTTTACCTCTGGATCTCACCTATTGTGCATTGTCAAATATGGTAATTGCAGTGAAATCTCCTACAGTACAGGGACACAGTATAGTCGATCTTGCTCGCTTGTTGCTGCCATATGAAAGAGTGCAGTACAGACAGAACAATGGAACAGAGAGGCTGTGGAAGGAGATGTGTGTAAGGAAATGGTGAGTTGTACTCGTTTTTATGTTTTACCTTCACTATTTTGGCTGATCTTTTATCATGGAGACAAAACCAGTCTGGATTGACATTGTGAGACTGAATTGACCCTAATTTTCAGAAGGTGTGAATCAGTTCTGAGTGAGAAACAACATAATGTAGTGAACAAGAGTTTGAAATATTTCTCCAAATCTGACAGAACCCAACCTCTCAATTCTGCTTTGGTTAGAATGTCCAAAGACTTCAGAATTCCTGTTTGGTGTGTCATAGCTTATGACTTTTCACAGATTTTACTTTATTCTTCTTTGCTTTTTTTGTTTGTGGTAACAGTGTTTAATCTTAGACTTGGAGCCACACACTCATGCAAGTCTGCTCTCTTCTGCTTCCACTCTCGTGAGAAATACAGGAAATAGACAGTGAATTCGATAGGGTCTGTTTAGTATGGAATTCTGTTGGTCTCAGGTCAGTTTCAAAGCTCACTATATGGACCTACACTATATTTACAAAAGTATGGGGATGTCTGACCATTACATCAACAGGGACTTCAGTGACATTACATTTAAATACATGCTGGAGTAGGAAAGGTTCTTCCCCAAACTGTGTCCACAGAATTGGAAGCATGGTGTTGTCCAAAATGTCTTGGTCTGCTGAAGCCTTAAGATTGTCCTTCACTCAAGGGTGTAAGCTTTCCAAAAGTGGGGGTGTTCTAGGATGCGGAAGCCAAATTATAAATACAATCACGACCAATTAATCTGACAAAAGTGGCGGGTTGGAATCGCGTTTCAGCAAAAGTGGGGGTGTTACACGTGTGCTACGTCCCTGCCTTCACAGGAAGTAAGGAGCCTTGCCCAAACCCTGAAAAACAGGTGTGTCCCAATACTTTTGTCCATATAGTGTAGGTTCGGATCAGGCTGTTGCTGGGCTCTTGTTCAGTTCAGATGTAAAACGTGATGCTGTATGTTGGGTAGGGTCAGACATTAGAGTACAGACAGAAAGTTGTCTGTACTCTAATGCTGATCTTTACACTGTGGCATGCAGAACAGAAAGATCTATTGTATCTTGAGGGAAACCCTCACAGCCACAGAGCAAAAGATGCAGCAAATGAACAAAAAGACTTGTCATGTATCTTCAAGAACCTCTTGAAGACTCATCTATTCAGAGAACATCTCCTCTCATGATGCATGATCGTAAATCATCATTGCCCTTCAGGAGGTTTACAGTTTGTTTTTTTTTTCACTACTCCCAGATTAAAGATTTTTGTACTTAGAACTCTCCTCTGGTCCTCAGACAGTCCTGAAACATGAGTGTTTCCTCATATTGTAAGTAGCTTTGAAGAAAAGCGTCTGCCAAATGAATGTAATGTAATGTTTCCATGTGAGTGAGGGAGTTGGCATATAACCATTTACCAATAGGGTTGCTTTAATGCAACAGTAATACACTTTCTACTGCACAAACATCTTTGTTTACATGTGGTGCATGGGCGTGTGCGTGTTAATGTGCTCCCGGTGTTCTGCAGTGAGTCATTCTGAAACGGGCTGTGCAGTGCCTCTGAGTCTAATGGTGATCGTTAGCCTAATACCTACCTGAGAAATGAGAATGGAGAAAATGAGTTCCCTCCGTGTGACAGACCTCTCTGCAGGCTCTGAAGCCTGTGATTTAGAAACTGCGTGCTGTAGTGGAGTGAGTGTACTGAAGAAGAGTGTTAGTGTTGGTGTTGCATTCTGTCCATGTGCACTGAGTTTATCACATTTTATCGGAACAGTGTATAGGTGCACTTTGTAGGTTTACAGTTACTGTCTGTAATTCCATTCTACCATTCTTGGGACAAAAATGGTGGTACAAAAGAGTAGATAAATACATACATAAATAGACAAACAAATAATTGCATAAATAAATATAAAACAATAGATGATTATAAAAACTTCTATTACATTCGTGGGACCTTGCAAAAGTGTGGCCCTCAGAGCTAAATGTCATCATGTTTGTGATTCTTTGTATTTATATTATAGGCCTCTTCAGCTGCTTATTTTTTCATTGGATTTGGCTGATATTCGCAGCATGCTGAAGAAACTACTGCTCATTTTACAGTAGTCGTATTTATGAATTTTAACCCAAATGATGAATCTTTCATTTTTAAAAATGTCCCCTGGTTTTCACTTTCTTGCAGCCAGATTTTGATTCTGAATATTAAAATAGTAAGGAGTTCCATCACATCTTGAGTTATTTCATCTGGCTTAAAAAAGGATTAAGAAAGAGTGCCACAGATCTTGCTAAATATAGCTTTCAAAACACTTTAAGATATTTTGATTGTATATATTGTATTATTGTGATTGTATTATTTATTTTGATTACCATGATATTAATTGGAAAATGTTATTGTTTACTGCAGATATATAACAAATGTACATGTTATATTACTCCTTTATCATGTACCATAGTCTTTTTTGTGCTTTTCACTGGGTATAATATTACATTGAGTAGTCTTATTTTGTCGGTTGATATTTGTACTATTTGACTTCAAAGTTTTTATCTCTGTGTGAGACCAACTAAACCTGTTTTTACTCAGGATATTTGTGAGTTGCAGCTTGTAATGGCTTGGTTTGCTGGATACTAGATACTGTCATTTTGTTCTGTGTGCCTGGACAAAGTATTAATCTTGGTACTTTAGCTCAGTACTCATATTTCACTGTTCAAACTTTTCTGAACTAGTTTCTAACAGCAGCTAGCACCATTACAAAACAAAGCACGTCTGGGCTAATCTCAGTTTAAACAGGTTTGGGCAGATCATTATCACTTCTATATGTGATAGAACTGTATTACTATTACACAATCAAAATTCAGTGGGAAAAGTGAAAAATAGTGGAGGTATTAAAGGTCCTTCATTTGGGTAAAAATGTATTTATTTTAATTAAATTGATTACTGTAAAACATTCAACAGCAACAGTTTGCATGAACAGAACGAAATTCCAATATCAACCCGCTCCAGTGAAAATAAACTAGTAAGGCTTATAATATACATATGAAGAACTGCAAAAATTATGAAGGACCAAACTTCAATAATGCGTAACTAAAAATTATTTAGAATAGAGTTATCGGCTTTTGCAGCGTTCCATGAATTTAAATAGAAAGTTGCACACAAATTTTGTAAAGAAAATCCAAGGTATTCAACAGGAGAAAGTTCCGATTTTTTTTAATGAATTATTACGGAATAATTGTACAATAACTTTATTAAAATGCTACTATTGCGAGGTGAGAACGCGGAGCTACCATCACGTGCATCATTGCTACATACAGGGCTCCTTTAAAAACATGGGCTCCAGTTGGAAGAGAGGACAGAGAGACAGTAAGAGAGGGACAGCATGGAGAGTTGGACTAGAGAGAAGCCGTTATAGATTGGTGGTGGTTTTGTTAGGTGATTTTTTTTGTTTTGTTTGTAATATTGTAATAATTTGTTTCCATCTTGGTATCTGTGTGTATCCCGTGGTGTGTTTAGGCTTGCATCGGCCATTCCCCAGGTTATCGTTCACACTATACCGAAATGTTTTGAGAAACTGAAGCACGATTGACAAGGAAACCTGAGTGGTGCCAGTAGCAGTCTTGGAATTTGAACCCACGACTTCCTGTTTGCAGGGCAAACGCCCTAACCACTAGGCCACCAGCTGCCACAAATGTGAAAGTACCTGATACAACCTGCATATCATAATACGTGTTTAGATCATTGTAGCTCTTGTGGAATGTAGTGATAAACTAATAATTCTTTTCACAGTTCTGAGTTCACGATTCAGTATTCTCACAATATCTATAATGGAATTTTGAATGGAGAAAAATAATTATTCAACTCTGACACAATTTTCTAATGAAACTAGAGCTGGAAGGCGAGGAAGAGGATGTAGGACATGAATGTCCTGGAGTCTGCAGTTGATTGGCACTGGTTTAAAACTCTTAAATAGTGCAGTTACATCATATATCATAACAGAATGCCAATTCTCTTATTCTCAATGCATGCTGTCATTTCTTTGGAGTTCAATATTAAAATTTTTCAGTGCATTGTTACAGGCCTACTCCTTTAGCTGCCTCATTTACCCAGTTTAAACAGATAACTCTGATAAATACCAGTTTGATGGTATTTTTACCTCTAGACAAGCTATGTGTGAAGAGCTTGGGTTTGCTGAGACAAGGAAGTCTCTTTTTATCTCTTTTTCTCTTTTTTTTTCTTAGCCCATCTGTTCTACTTCATTTTGCTTCGGTTGTGCAGGTTGTAAAATGGATCCTTTTCCTCCATCCTAACGGACGGCTTTCTTTATATGTCTCTTTCCATCTCTCTCTTACACAAGGCAATCTTTTTCGAATAAACTGTGTTTATATTGTTTTAACATCCAGCCCGTTTGCTGCTGTTTTCAGTTTAACGTTGTGTTTGACACAATCAGCATCCGTGTTTTATCTGACAGAAACGCATGGCTAGTAAAGTGGGTCGTAATTGATTGTGTCCTAATCCCTTTACAACATCCACGGTTATCAGTCACTCTGAAGATTAGGCACAGAAAAATCTCTCCCTGTTACTGCACTTCAGGGACAGAAGTAGCAACTAACTGCAGAAGCTTTTTACTGTGATGAATTGAGCTACAAATTGACAGTAGGTCCTGGAAATTACAGCCTAAGCTGTTACATTGTTTAATGATTTAAAGGGTCCATATCCTAAATTTCTGTCCCATGAAGTGTACTTATCACGTCTACAATTTATGGACAAAAGTACTGGGACACCTGACCCTTACACCAACAGGGACTTTAATTGCATTGCATTCAAATACATAGACTTTCATATGAACTTCTCTTTATTCATCAGAATTAAACAAGCTGTTTTATTAGTGTGCCTTTAAGACTGATATGTGTGACCTCTGCTCTGAATGGCTACCCTACATTGAGCTTCATTCAAAAAGCTGCATCTCCTAAGCTAAGATGCTATAGGCTTAGTAGACAAATGTACTCGTGTAGGTGTTTGTGACATCACAAAAACACTTCATTTAAAATGTATTAGGTACATTTTGAAACTTTAACAGTGTTTACCCACTCCATCAAATTCAAAAAATTGGTTTTACAGTTATTTATTGAAATAAATATAATTTACATTAACACATCATATAAATTACATTTATTTCATGCACACAAGTAGCATCAGGTTCACCTTCTACTTCCCTTTAGGCTGCTGTTTGACCAGAATGTTATATAGCCAATGTTCTGTGTGCATCACTTGCAGATACTTTAGTGATTGTTCATCCATCAGAATAACCACCAAGCAAACCACTTGCTTCACATTGATTTATCACATGTTGCTGTAGAAGAAAGGCGCTTTGCAAGGAAGCAGTTCCTCTTGATAATTTACCATTATCACCATTACAGAAACTCAAAAGACACATGTAGTTTCACAGATTAAATACTTAACCTCCACATCTGTTTCCTCCATACAGGGAAAGCGGACAGCCACCCAACCCCGCCCGCTATAATGGTTCCAGCGCTCATGCTTTAGAACTGTTCATTTCGCACCGGGCAGCAGAGAATGGTCTCTCACGTTTGGGGGAGTTTCTGTTGTTGAAAAGTTGCTGTAGCTCATGTGCCAGGGTAAACTACTGAGGAAACAGAGGCATAATGAGGCCAAAACAAAAAAATACAATAAACAAAAAAAGGGATGTAGACAAAGTTGCCAGTTTATTACTGTGCACCTGCATTCATAAGCCCTTATATCAGGTACACATACGCTGGAGTCATTTTTTTTTAGTTTTGCACCTGGAAAGAAGCTTTTAAATTTAGAAAAAAAGAAAATTGGGCTAAAGAAATATTCTTCCACACCATTACTAGGTCACTATACACATACCTTAAGCCGATTTGATCATGTTAAGGTATATGATCTTGTGTTTGACTAATTTGAGTGTTTAATAATGTGGCAAATAATTCAGTTAAAACTTGTAGCCCATGTGTTGGTCAACAGTTTGTGTTGGTCATCTTCTAGCCATTGATCAATGGTCAGCTTATGACCACAGAACGATTGCTGTACGAATGATTTTGGTTTTTGGACTCCCTCAATCCAGTAGGTACACTCAAGTGGTCAGTGATTAGGGACAGGGTAGCTGTATATAATAAAAAGACACATTTTTGGGAGGGGGGGTTATTTTATGCTAGTAGTGGGGCAAAATGTCATCTGTCTTGGCCTATAGCATTGCCAGCTAGCTGGTGGACAAACTCATTAGAATGCATACATATTAACATTAGCTAGCAACACTGTGCTAAATCTAATTTATATTTTATTTAATTACATAATTCATTAAAGGGCGGCTGGATGGCCTAGGGGTTAGGGGGCGTTGGCCCTGCAATCAGAGGGTTGGGGTTCAAATCCCAATTGCTAGTGTCACCGCTGAGGTACCCTTGAACAAGGTACTGTCCCCACACTCTGCTCCCTGGCACCTCATTGGTGGCAGCCCCATGCTGCACTTGGTGAATGGGTTAAATTTAACTGTGTGTTGTACTTGTATGACTATGCATGTGACAAATAAAGAATCTCCTTCTTCTCCTTAAAGCTAAATTATACATTCCAACTCTAAATGGACATTAATCTTTTTCTCCCCAAATATAAAAGTGCCTTTTTAATGGTTAAAAGGAAAATGTTGCCACTTTGATGGAATCACATAATGAAATGAGGTATGAAATACAATGAAATGCGTTTTTTCTGACTAAGGTAATATCCGAAGGGAATTTGATGACAAAACTAAAAACTGTAAAGGTGACAGAGTGAACACAATGTTGAATAGAGCTGTTTGGGGTATTGGTAATAGAAATAAGTGTTTTTGCACTTGGCTTTGCAAACAGCCTTCTCTTTATATGTTAATATGGTCCTGCCATCTAGTGGCTTGGTAGTAAATGAGCAATGCTTTAATGAGACAGCAAGTAAAGCTTGAAATTCTAATTCAAATTCCCAAGACTGCTCCTCTGAGGTACCCTTGACTAAACTACCGTCCCCACACACTGCTCCCCGGGCGCTGTGTTCCTGGCTGCCCGCTGATTCACTTGGTGAATGGGTTAAATACAGAGGAAGAATTTCATGCTGTTCACACTGTGTGCTGTGGGGTGTTCACATATGACAGAATGGTCACTTTCACTTTTCACTTTTATAAGTTTGTAATCCCCATTCTTTTCTGCTTTCTTCACCAGACCCAACGGGCCAGCCGGTGTGTGACCAGTGCAAGCCAGAGTACCAGGGACCCAATTGCGAGCAGTGCCGCGATGGCTTCTACAATGCTGACAGCATCTGTGTCCCATGCAACTGCAGCGGAAACGCAGAGCCGAGCATCGCGCCCCGAATCTGCCACCCAGACACGGGCCACTGTCTAAGCTGCCGCCACAACACAGCAGGACCCCACTGTGAACGCTGCGCAGAGGGCTTCAGCGGGGATGCCCTGTCCAAAAACTGCACACCCATAGGTGAGACAGACAAGGGACACATATTAATGGCAGCTTTTGATAATAGAAGTGGCCCCATTCACAGGGTGGTTATCTGGATTCATTGAATTCGGCACTGGATTGTAAATGTTTGACCTCAAAACAGTTTGATTTAAGCTTTTAAAATTATTTTTTATTGTATCTACTATATTGATCCTGCAGGAAATTGCTAGAGTCCTCTGCATTGAACCCATTCACCAGAGTGAAGCAGTGGGCTGCCGTTGGTACCTTGCTCAAGGGTACATCAGTGGTGCCACTGGCAGTCCTGGGATTCAATCCCAAGGCTTTCAGGGACAATTCCTTAACCACGAGACCACCAGCTGCCCCATTCTTTTTTTATACCTTTTAGTGGGTCTCAAATCTCAAACCACAGCAATTCGATAATTCTGTAATTATTCTTTAAAATCTACTATGCACCAATGTGACTGAATGAGTTACTGAATGAGTCACAGCTCTGCAATATAGATAAAACAAAAATATTTGGTCAGGAAAAAGTGAGTGCATACTTTATTATATGTATTTTTATTATATATGTTCTGTATTTAACTGTATGTTCTGCATTTAACTGTGATACAGTAGAATCATCATCTGCAGAGCATTGTGTCGTGTTACACTGATTTTGTATATACATACAACTTTTGTATGTAGAATCATTTGGAATGGACACCAATGAAGTCATTTTGTGTTAATATATATTAGAGCAAGTGTCCTGGCTGGCTCTCCAAATCAACAGATGTTGATTTACGTGCATTTATGCAGATTTGTGCAGATTACTTTTAAGCAACCATTTGATACTCAGACTGAAAGCCCCTTGATGATGGAGTAGACTTATACTACTTTAAAATCTTGGCAGGGCAGAGAGTGAATCTGTCTTGAAGTAGACAGTTCTGAAGTGCCGTCCACTCAAAGCTACCAATTCCAGCAGCACAATAGGGAATACTGTACAGAAAGCAGCAACTAAATTCCCCAAGACAAGCATAACTGGGCTGCCAAACCATGAGTCAATAGTACAGAAGAGATGGGAGCCAGAAAATGAAGATAGAATGCGTTAGAAAAAGAGGGAGGGAGAGAGTATGGCATCTAAGAATGTATTTTGAAAAACAGAGAAATTATGACAGTATGGTAGAAAACATTATTTTACCAGACCAGCATGTTTGTAGCAGTGAAGTGCTGTGATGGATTCAGGTCCCTCTAATAGTGGAGCAGTGTGTTCTGGTGAACAGATTCGTTCACATGAATGTTAAACCATGCAGTTGGAGCATCTGCTCCCTATATTACACTCAATTCATTCAGCACATGTCCAGTCACCCTCTTTCTCTTTCTTTCTCTCCCTCTCTCTCCCTCCAGAACATATCTTTCATGTCATTACTTTCTGAGGTCCATGTTAGTAATGATGAGTGTTTGTTGCTAGCAGTGTGGCTGACTGTGCAAACTTGGGATATCGCTACAAAGAAACTGATGCCTTAAAAAAAAATCAGAATGCTGTAGCTGTAGCCTTAATGGGGCAGCTGGCGGCCTAGTGGTTAGGGAGTTGCCCCGGTGATCAGAAGGTTGTAGGTTCGAATCCCACGACTGCTTGTGGCATCACTGAGGTACCATTGAGCAAGGTTCCATTCCCACACACTGCTCCCCGGGCACTGTGTTCCTGGTTACCTGCTGCTTCACTATTACGTACTGTTCACACTGTGATGTGGTGTGTTCACGGATGACAAGTGCACACTTAAAAATAAAAAACCTAACAATTATAATGTTTGCTCTATATTATTGAGGGATATATGAGATACTGTATAAATGAAATATTTCAAAAGTCTAAATGAATTGTACTAATTTGTTATGAGTACTAGAATTCTAGTTAATACTTTTTCTCTCTCACACAGTATTGACAACTCCTCTGCCATCATCCACCATGACCCCCAGTCCCAATGGCACCGAGCAGCTCCCCACCGTCTCCACAATGCTTATCTCCACATTGGCAAGCCCGACTGCCAATGGCACGTCTGCCACTGCTGCTGACGTTTCCTGGGCCCAGTTCAACGTCATTGTGCTGGCCGTCATCATCGTCGTGCTGGTGGCTCTCATGGGCGTGGCAGGTGGAGTGTACACTTACCGTGAGTACCAGAACCGCAAACTCAACGCCCCCTTCTGGACCATCGAGCTGAAAGAGGACAATATCAGCTTCAGCAGCTACCATGACAGCATCCCCAACGCTGATGTCTCGGGCCTGCTGGAAGATGAGATGAGTGAGGTGGTCTCCAATGGACAGCTAACGCTCAGCAGCCCAGGAAACTTGTACAAGGCATGACAGGCCAAAAGCTGCACTGCGGCAAAAACAGGGCCAGCAGCGGCCCAAAGCTGGCCCCGAGCGACCAGAGACAGGCCCCCTGCCCTCCGAACAGTTTAGTTTGTTTGACTTGCAACTAATGGCGGTGGGGAAAAAAAGGAAATGCACTGAAGGGTACACACTTACACACACACACACTTATACACATGCCTATAGAAAAGGGGGAGGGGGTTCTTAAAGGAAATGCACAAAGAGAATGAGATGAAAAGCACCTTGAGGAACATTACATGGACTGGCAGGAGAAGTGATGACTATGGTACGAAAGACACGTGTTCATGTTTGCAGCGGTACTTGGACAGTCGTTGTCATACTGCCTTGTGTTGGAAAGAGCAAAAAGGTATGTCTGCATTGCAAGTTTGCAGAGGGCATTCTCACACCCCTACATCAAACAGCTAGGACTTACAACAGCATTGTTTAGATGCACTCCTTAGCCTTCAGAATAATACTGAATAATACTTCAGAATAATACTGACTTGCATGATGTATTTGTGCAGTTTAACAAACTTGAGCACCTCAACAAATGCAGAAAGTATATCCATATTTTTTTTAAAATAAATCACTCCCTACCCCCGCTGACCGACCCACTCCTGAGACTTGCAGAGATGTGATTGCACATGTGTGCCTGCAGGGGGCAGTGCGTGAACAGCAAGTGAGAACTCCACTGCTGGTCACAGCTGACACTGCCTGACCCCTGCCCAGATGATCTCTCAGAAGATGCACTGCACAAAGTCCAGAGACGAGGAAGAGAGAACAGAAACTGTTCATTTCTGTCCGGCACAACAAGGAACCACATGCTTGACGCTGCATTTTATTTAGAGTGCAGAATTTTATTTAATTTATTTAAAAGTTCACATCCGCAAACCTCATGGCTGAATAATGGATGGTTATTACAGGACGTTAGTATCACTCCCCCACTGCAGCATACATTTTGAAAAAGCACACAGATGTGATTGACAGCTTGTCTCACAGCAGGAGGACATAGCAAAGAGATAAGAGAAGCATAGTTTCGTGAGTGCTTTTAACACAAGTTCCAGACTGACAGGAATCATATTTCCTGCAATAGATTTCACTCCATCCCCACCCAGCGCAAGATTCGGCGAGCCCGAGCACTGAGCATGTAGGTGGATGTATTCATACTGAAGAGTGTTTGTCCGCCCTTTGGCACAGATAAGCATTGTGTGTTGGGCTTAAAGCAATATTTTTTGATCCTTTCGTGACTGAAAATTGAAAACTAGTGAATGAGTGAAAAGTAGCGATTGAGTGTATGAGCTAAAGGAAGTGACTGAATCATTAATTGGATATCAGCCAAGATAAGGTTTACTGAGTGAATTCGTTGACTTAAAGTTAGTGCTTGGAGAAAAAAAAGGGTTAAAAAACAACTTGAGTATGTGTATTTTTAATGCAGCCTTTACACCTCAACTCACCCTGTCACTGGTTTGGGCAGCCATAATCTACCCTATTTTTTGACAGAGTATTGAACCAGTAACTGTTCTGAAAAATCAATCACTTTCTGTCTTCTGCTACTTTTCCACAAGCTATCTCACAGTCAGGTACGCCCCCACATCTGGGGTATGTTCATACTTGTACATAGTGGTTGTACAGGGAAATAAAGTTGTAAATAAAGAAGCTGCTATTGTAAAGGTACAATTAGAGGGATACCAATGCGTTCATACATACACACACACACACAGATTTCTCAGACATTGTGAATTTTCTCTGCGTGGGGCTCCATGCACCCAAGCACACAACTAATTCTGTAAATGATTTCAATAAAAAAAAGTTTTAACCTACTTTTGCCATGTAAAGTGATCACTCTACCATGCACAGTAAGCATTGGTGCTTGTGTTGTTTCTTGACTTTTTGTTACTTACTGTACATTAGGCCTGACAGATATGAACATTTTGTGACCAACATGCTTAAAACTAAAAGTCCGATAACTGATACTTTTAGCCAATATAATTTAATATCATAAAAATGTAGTAAAAAAATGTAGTCCACAGTGGGTAGCGCAGTTGCCTCACACCTCCAATGTTGGTGGTTTGAATCTGGGTCCTGGTTTTGTGTGTGTGGAGTTTGCATGTTCTCCTCATGGTGGCGTGGGTTTCCTCCGGGGTCTCCGGTTTCTCCCACAGTCCAAAGACATGTGTCAAGTGAACTGGGGATTCTAAATTGACCGTAGGTGTGACTGTGTGAGCAAATGGGGTGTGTGTGTGCGTGTCCCGCCCAGGGTGAGTCCCAGCTTTGTGTCTGTTGACCCCGGGATAAGCTCCGGGTCCCCATGACACTAATGAGGAATAAGCAGTTACAGAAAGTGAGTGAGTGAGAATTTAAATGCAATTATGAATGATTATACATTAGGTCATAAACACAATCAATAATCAGCAGCTAAAACACAAATACAAAAGGCAAAACTGATTTGTTGCTTGCAAAATAGTGACTCCACATTCATCTATATAGTTAAAGTTCCGATTTTGCTGGTTACTGATCTTATTTTGTTTTCTCATTTAGTCACCATGACACCGGTTCATTGGTATCAGTTCAACAGTGATTCATATTCAACAAATCAGTGCCCTTGTTACTTATAACTGCCTAAAATAGTTTTAAAGTATTTGTAGCCCAATTAAAACCATTCATAATTAAAACCATTCATAATCCCTTTATAAGTGTTGACTTATTGTAACATAGAACCCTAACATAGAACCCTGAGTACGACAGGGGGAAAACACCACAGGAGTCATTCTGATTGGTCTAAGGTGAATTTTGCTGTTATATTTATATCTAAGCATACCCCTTTGATTCTTTTTGATGTCATCGTTTTATTCCCTGTATTATTTTGTTCAATATAAGGAGTTTTCAGTGTATTTGAGTATTCAGTATTCAGCTCAGGCTGCTTTTTGAATAAGGCATAGTGGAGACAAGCAAACCAGAAGACTGCTACAATCCAGTCTTATCACCTCTGACCCATCAAAGGATGGACTTCTGCAAGGCATGTATCGGGCCACTTTGTCCAGGACATCTAACAGATGCTCAGATTGAGATCTAAGGACTTTTGAGTCCCTTAGTCACGTTCCCCAAACTAGTCCTCAGACAGTGTTTGCAGTGTGGCAAGCCCACTTCCATTAGGGAATAATGTTGCTATGAAGGTGTGTACTTGGTCTTTAACAGTGTTTGGGTAAGTGTACGTGTTAAAGTAACACACACGTGAATGCCAGGACCCAAAGTTTCCCAACATATCATTGAGCATCACACTGCCTCCACTGGCACTGCCTCCAACAGTGCATCCTGGTGCCATCTCTTCTCCAGGTAAGCAGCTCGCATACAACCATGTGATTCATTAGACCAGGTCACCTGCTTTCAGCATGGGCACTCTGGGGGGACTCGAGTCTGAGACTCAGACTCTAGTCACACTTAAGTCGCACCAACAAAGACTTGTGACTTGACTTGAGACTTGCCTTCAACGACTTGAGACTTGACTCAGACTTGGGTGTTGTGACTCGGGAGTCATAACTCGTAAACAATGTTCATTTCATCAGGTTTTTTATTTATATCTCACACTCTTTCCAACGACCCTTCGTTTGCCATAATCCGAAATGATCAGTCGAAAACCTTGCACCTCGCCCTGATGTCCCATTACTTTTGTCCGAGGTGAATGGTTTTCAACTAATAACTCCAGATCGCCGGGGGATATTATGTTAAACGAGGGGTCGTTGGAAAGGTGTCACCGAGCCCTATCTAACTGTGAAGTTTCACATTTAGAGTGCG
>JBBPCX010052090.1:0-14686 GCA_037974365.1 Hydrocynus forskahlii | reverse complement strand
ACACATACACACACATACACACACACACATACACACACATACACACACATACACACACATACACACACATACACACAGAAAACACCTGGGAGAAAATGTTCCAAGGTCTTGTTATTTTTTTCCCTGCCTTATACATGGTTCAGCACTCACGCTGTGCAATAAAACCCACACAGCTAAAGAGCACACACACGCACACACACCACAGGTTTCCAGGTGAGGTCACACAGATTAGGCTGCACAGCCACTGATATTTTTACTAATCAAAAGGCGGACCAGTCGTCATTACAAAAACAAAACAGTTTTCTGTCCCAGACACCAATTCAAGTATTTTGATAGTTGCTTGCTAAGCTCCAGAAGCAGATGCTGAGTTCTGAACTGGTACATATGCACTGCAGGAGAGCTTTTTCTATTTCATTTTGTCAAAGCTACACAGACTTTTTGCTGTAAACCACATGCTAAAATCACCACACATATCAGAATTGTCCCTTTCACATACAGCACTTTTGGTGGGAAATGAGCAACTGTATAAAGACCAAAATGCTACTAGTAAGCACATGGGCGCTGGAACAATTAAATACATTCATTTTGTTTCTTCCACTGTATTTAAAGCATTGACATTGACTAGTTCATGCATTCTTCTAGAGTTGTTCACAGCACAGACAACAGAAGGTGGTTGTTACCACTGTGGAAATGTTAGGGGCACTGGAGGTTAGGGGCTAAATAAATGAATAAACTGAATAAACACAGGGCTCTTGAAGGCAAACCTGAACCGACTGAATTCTAATGGTTCACAAAAACAAACTCAATTGAAGAAAAGTGTGATGAGAAGGAGGGGCTGGTTAGTAGTTCATCAGACAAAGAAGTTGGACCGATGGCTGAAGCTGTACCGTTTTCCCCCCAAGACTTCCCAGCCACAGCAATTAACTCTAGATGAGGTGATAACTGAAACTAACCTCACCATTCCTTCTTATGACCCAACACTTACATAACCTTGCTTTAGGCCTCAAAAACACTTAAACTGCCCCTGCCAGATTTCTCCAGAATTTGCAAACAAAACCATTCGCAAAAAATGCATTTTAATCAAACCTCAGAATGAAAACAGATTAAAGGTCTCATATTCTCAAAAAGCAATGAAATGGACACTAACCTTGGATAAAAAGGGGACATCTCTGGAGTCATTGTATATTACATGTCTGGGTATCTAGGTATCAGCACTGACTGCTGTTTCCAGCAGTGCCCTAGCTTAAAGAAATCAGACTGTAGCCTATCGACACCAGCTTAATGATATATTAATAAATGGAAGCACTCCTGGAAGTTGCTCTACATAAGCACATCTGCTAAATGCTGTAAATGTCCTTGTTGCACTTCCATCTGTTCTCCACCAGGGTGCGACGGTGGTCACCCTGAATCAGTTCCATAGCTACAGGCTGTGATATGTTTCACTGACCTAGTTAGCAGAGCACTTTTGATAAATATGTATTTCACACTGCAGTGAGGAGTGTGGCACGCATGGTTAGTGGGGACAGCACGACACAGATGAACAGACAGACACAGAAAGAGAAAGGTAAAGTACAAATAAACCACTGATCTTAGCTCAGCAGCAGCAGACAAGAACACACAGTGAGGAGATTAACCCTTTAAACACTAAGCATCTTGGCCCACTGTAACTGTCCACTCTAATAACTATATTTTTATACTAACTTCATAGCATTTACTCAATAATCCATAGTAGTTATTGTATGTTATAATATTAATAACTGAGTGTCTACCGTTTTAAGGGTTAAAGGTTGCTGTCCATACCTCTAAAAGGGTCCGAGCACAGACGGTTGGCAGAGTCTCCATCAACGTGCTATTACAAGGTTAATCAAAAGAAAAACCCTGACAGTGTATGTGAGAGTATGTGACGCAGCAGTGGAAATGGGCCTGATGAGGTTAGGGCATCCCCACAAATGAATTCCCCTGGGCTTTGTCACGGAAAGTCTGAAAGGCCCAGAGCGTGTGTGCATGTTTGTGTGTGTGGGTGTGTCTCTTTAGGGAATGTCTCTTTTAGACTCAGTGCTGCAGGTCTCCAATACCTCTCCTCCAGGAGCAGAGAGCAAGGAGCTCTGTCACCATATAAAGCAGTGGAGAAATGAAAGAGCAGGCCTATCTACAGACTGATGGAACACTCTCATGGATTCCTGACCCTTCTCAAATTGAGAGATTTATTGATCAGTGATGTAAGCAAGTCAAAAACAGGGAAAGTGAAAATTACAATTTGATTTTGACTACTACTACATTTTTATATTTGAGCTGTTTCTGCCATCATTTGGGAGTTCATTATTTCTACGTGTTACATCTAATGAACAAAAAGGAGTGAACAGCTTAAAGGCAAAAGCAACTAAAATTATGACAGAAATGGTAAAGATCTCTTTATTTCTTTTATTCTTTTGCTGTATTGCTCCTGACCATAGAGGCAGCCTGATAACAAGACAATATCCTTTAAATCATTATTTGAAGGAGAAGGGCAGTGTTATAAATGGAAAACAACTAAATTACAATGACATTTCCCAACTATGATTATAATCTAATATGTAGGTATTTTTGTTGGTAAAAACAGGTCGGTGTTTTCCTTCTTATTTCCAAGCAGAGGCCAGATGACCTCTCAGTCTACCTCTAAACAGAGCTCCAGCCTCCAGCTCAGACCACCTGCTGAGTCTCTCAAGGTTTCTTACACACATACACACACTCACACTCAAAAGAGACTTCAAAAAGGCTGCCTACAACTTCTCAGTATTACAGTGTACTGCATGCTCTCTCACTCTGTCTCTCTAACCCCCCCCTCTCTCCCTCTTGCTCTCTCTGCACCCTCTTTATCTCTCTACCCCTTTTACTCTCTCTACTCTGTTCCCACACTCTTTGTTTTCCTCTTGCTGTTCCCTCAAGCACCAGGCAATTCGTTTCACATACGCTTGAAAACTCCAGTGGGAAGCACACCGGAGGCAGTCTAAACTGTAAAGAAGTTTTCTTTCTGGAGCCAGGTTCTCTGATGCTACCACGTTAACACAAAGAAAGCCCAGCATAATTGAGTGTCACTCACTGACACCTAACTGAAGTCCCCCCAACACCGGGGGCTGAAAATGCCTCAATCTGAAATGGTGACTAAACTGTGCTGATTCTGAAATTGACTGCAACTGATTATGATGATTTGCAAAGTATGCGCCAAGTAATTTGACCAAAATTGCCAATTTTCTAGTAAAATTTGTGATTTCTTATTACAATGGACCATTTCCTAAAGACTAGAAACCGCACGGAACTGCTGCAATGTTAGAGATTCACGCCCTACTGTCACACCCTTCCCACACACACACACACAAACCAGAGGGCAATGGCTCATCTGAGCTGACCCACCTCACTGGCTCAAAGCTGTATTGAACACCTGCTGCTGCAGAGGAAGTGGATGGGACTTTTCTTTGCCTTTCAGCTGCTCTCTCTCTCTCTCTCTCTCTCTCTCTCTCTCTCTCTCTCTCTCACTGCAAAGCATTCAAACACTCCAGAAACAACCCACCAAAGAGACAGACCTGGTGTACAGGTACAGATTGTAGGCCAGGGTGGGTGTGGCTGAAGTTTTTCATCCTAACAAAGCAGGAGCTTATATGATCTACTGTTTGATTAAACGAGTGAAGTCAGGTGTGCTCCTGCTTGTTTGAAATCAAACCCTGCAGCCACACAGCCAGATAAAATAAGATTAATAAAACTGGATACCCCTGCTGTTGCCCATCTGTTGATGCACAAATTTGTGTTTGTCATCCTGTAGCCCTTCATCAGTGGTCAGTTTATAACCACAGAGCAGCTCCTGGACGGATATTTTTGGGTGGTGGACTACTCTCAACTCAAGCAGCTGCTTGTACCAGCAAAACACGGACAGTACCATACCATTACCATGTCTGTGCTGCTGCTATGCTGAGAATGATCCACCACCCAACAGTCAACAGCAGCTCTGTGGTAATAAGCTGACCAGTGATGAATGAACCAGACAGATAAGTGGATTCATGAAGTGGCCAGTAAATGGAGGTACAAGGTATATGTTTCTAATAAGGGTGCATGATTGGAATCTTCCATATTTTTCTGACAAACACAAGACTGACTATCAGTCAATTTAATATTCTGATTTAATCTGGTTTGTCTGCAGATTTTCGTATGCAAATAAGCAGGTAAGTGCTCTCATTTGTATCTGAATGATGCCGCTCTAGCTGTACCAAAATGTCACAATATAATTATGCAGAGTCATTGCCGTAAAGGCGTAAAAGTCGTTTGCCTCTAACTTTTGAGGTAGCGTTTTATTTGACTAATGTTATTTAAACGGTAATGATTATTTTAAAGGCAACTGAGTTTTTCTTTCGTTAAAAGGCCAATTTGACTGATTAAAGAGCAAATAATGTTATTTACTGCAACTCTGGCTAATAAAAAAGTACTGGAAATATGCTTGTGTGTTCCGTGGGTTCAGTTAGCCTAAACAGTGTGAGCTTCAGGTTTAAAAAAAAAAATACAGCCACACATTTGGCCATAAAGCAGTCTGGGTGTAAAGAAATCAGGATCAGCCATAAATATTCAAAATGGGTGCAACACTAGTTTCTAAAAGAGTGGACCATAAGAATATAACCTTGAATTAAAGCTGACATTCTGTTCTTTTAACTCAGAATATTGATTCAAGGTGCTGGAGTACAGGGCCAAACAACAACAAATGCACTGATTCAGTGTTTACCTAAAACAAAAGCAGTCTTTAATGTTCTATAATGTTTATATGATACACAGATTCATTCCAACAGGTTCCAGCAATACACCAACCAGGCTTCTTTTCACAAAGGAGGAATTTTCAATGATCTGCTTCGATTCAGGCAAAGTGCACGTAAATGGCAAAAGGTTTGCTTAGTGAATTAACAAAATAGCTCATTCATAATAGGAATAATTGCAATGTACTGGACTATATACACACATGCATGTGAGAGAATGCACATGTGAGCCAAACAAAACAGGACTCGTACACACAAAATCCACCTGACCCCGTGACTACCATACAACACCCACGCTCTTTTCCGTCCTGTATGTTATTCTTGTTTTTCATATCTGAGAGGATATGCTATCCTCCTTCCCCAACTGCCTCATCATATGTCTGCCTGTAACAGCAGACTAGTGGCTCATTAACAGGGTGAGCAGACTGGGTGGCAGGAGCACACAGTGCTACAGCAGTGAACACCCGGCTGCAGGCCTTATGCTAGAGCAGGAACCCAAGGCTGAGTGCTGCTAGCAGAGAAATGGCTGCAGATAAACTTGTGTAATGTGTAAAGTTCAAGCAGAACACCCCAGCACATTACTTCATTAAGGAGCGTTTTGCAACAATTAATGCAGTCGGAGAGTTTGTCCGAAAATGTGAGTGCTTGCTCATTCCTCCTCATTCCTTCCTCCTTTCTCCAGTTAGTGAAGTACAAAATGTACCTTTCACCTCCTTGTCTCTAAACCCAAATCCTGGAGTCTACCTGCTTTGTACATTTAACTCTAATGCACAAATTTAAAACGTAAGAGAGACTGATTAAGTAGCTCATTAGCTGGATCAGATGTGTTTAGTGAATACACTAAAAAAGCAGGTGAGCTCCAGGATCAGGGTTGAGAACCAGTCCGTATCATCCATATACGGAAGCTAAGCTACAAAAGCTGCCTGCATTGATTTAATCATTTTTGTGGTGTTACAAAAAAGAAAACAGTTGTTTAGTCATGCCCATGCACACTGAAGTTACAAGGTTAGACTGTTCATCCTAGACTGCTTTTGCAATAAGGAACAATATAGGGCAGCCATTTAGAACAGACTTTATAAAAAGTTTTATTTTAAGGTTTAAACATAAAATGCTCCGGCGAAAATGAATGGTGACTGTTGGTACATTAATGCACGCATATTTCCGTTGCATACCTTAAAAATCATAATAAAACACAAGAAAGTAAAAGTCAATACGTAAAATAAATACATACATTTTTGATTTGGTGGATGCTAAACCTATTTTAAAATGAAGCTCTAAGGTTATGGGAATTGTCGTATCAAATCTCCTTTGATTATAAAATGTTCATTCCAGCTGTGCTTAAACTGCATAAGGACGAAAGAAAGATGGGGTAACGCCAACCTCACAGCAACTCTGAGTGTGTATACTATTTTCAAGCATACACACATCATCTTTCCCTCTCTCTCTCTCTTTTTCGTTCCTTCTCTCTTTCTCTGAGCCAAGTCTGAGGGTGTAACTATAAATAAGAGTGAGGGAGGTCCCTGGTATTAGCCAACTCAAGAATACAACCAGACAGACAGACAGACAGACAGACAGACAGACAGACAGACACACACACACACACACACACACACACACACACACACACAGAGATACACACAGACACAAAAACGGGAAACAGTTCAGTTCAGATCAGGTGTGCTCTACTTCAAGCCTGGAGCACTTGACCTAGCTGAATTAGGTGCACATTGGTCACAGCACTTTACTGCTATTTACCATTTTTTTACACTTGGAACTCAGAGTGTTTTAGTAAAGTCTTATTTCCAGAAATAAAATGATGTAAAATGGTTTAAAACTGGTGTTTGCTCTCCGACACACTTGCCGTTTGCCACTCTTTCACTCTGTGCACCGTCACTCGGCCGCTCTCCAGGCCCCCCTTGCTCTGAGGGTTATCCACTTGTAAGCAGAAGCTATCCTGGAAGTTCTCTGGGGTTCAAAGATCTTGTGTGTTTTTCCCTTTGTTTCTAAGGCCTAAAATAAAAGAAATGTATGCATTTACAGTAACCCCCCGCTTTTCGTGGGGGTTATGTTCCAAGAGCACCCGCGTATAGTGAAAAACCACGTTGTTGTGATGTGGTTAAAAAATTTCTTAAATGCCTCCCAAAACACTTTAATTTCATTTAAATTCATTAGCCTGAAAGAAAATGTAAAGGTAAACCCGTATTCGTACTGTACAGTTTACGCTGAACTCCTGCAGTGCTAGAATGTAAAATATCGATGTTACCCCTGTATAGACTGCACTGTAATTCATGCGTGTTTTCTTTGGTATGCGTAAATACAGTAATAAATTATTTTAATTTACAGTAATAAAAACGCAGCGCTTTAAGAAGAACAAAACGAAAACACGAGAACACTCGAGACGCTCAACGGGGGAAATTCTGGACTGCTGCGTCACAGGGCAGCAGCCAATCAGCAGCCAGGATAAATAAATAGCATTCTTGCAAACCTCCCGCCTATGAGTACAGCTGACATCCGGGCCTCGTGGGCCACACCCCCTCGTCCTCGTGTTGTTTGTTTATGTTTGGGGCGGCGCTGAGCAGTGGAGGTTCATTCTGTTTAGGTGTCTGATTGCCGTGGTAACCGTCGCGTGGCGCATGAGGCCCGGACGTCACAGTCAGCTGTACTCAGAGGCGGGAGGTTTGAAAATCCGCGATGGACTGAAACGGCGACTGCTGATCCGTGTGAAAATGGGGGTTTACTGTATGCTCTTTATGGACATTTATGTATAACGCCATTTTTAAAACCCAAGTAGTGGTTATTATTATAACAAGCTTTTAAAATTACAATAAATAACTTTTGTTCTACATGAAACCAAACAAAGCTCAGCATGACTACTGACACTGTGAGCATCAAAACATGACTTACCATTTGTTGCACTTCCGGTATGAACCAGTGCTGTTTGTGTTCTAAGGTTTAAGCATTCATAGCAACCACAGCAACAGAGAAATTATAGTCATTGGCACCAAGAACAAAATCATTTCTTCATCTGTTGAAAGAACATATTTATCTTGCACATTTTATTAGCACATTTATATTTGCAATTTTTGCTATATTTATTAGCATATTTATCTTGTAATGCAATTCATTAAGTAACTGCTAATAAATATAATTGCACTTAAATTGCATATCAAGCTCACAGTAATGACTCTAGACCTAGGTAAATACAATTGTATAGTAATTCATAGTGACACACTAGGGTCAGTACAGCATTGTAGTGCAGTTGTGAGTAGGCTGATTAAACATCCACATTTGGACGAAATACAGGCAGCAGTGTAACACAGAGCTGCATTAGTGAGAGCTGAGCTACAGAGGTGACCTTGCTGTGGAGCTCCTCCTTTCATTTGGAGCTCAGAGCAAGAGTGAATAATCTCTCAGCATGGATCCCAGGCATGAACAGCACAAGCGTAAACAAATTCAATTCAGTTTTACAGAATGATTCAAGTGAATCAATCATCTGATTCAGTGATGCATTGATTTATTTATTCAACTTTTTTCCTCATATACAATGACATTCTGTTTGCAGAATAGTTCAATCACTGAGATGTCACAGATGTGAAAGGCTCATTATAGAGAAACCTATCAACCCCATTTTATTTACACTGTAGATGAGAGCATCTTTGGGTTACAATGTCTACAACACAAACGTAGCCTTTTCATTTGCTATCCAGACTGACCAGAAAACCTGTGTCGTCTGAGACTGGCACAAGAAAAAAGGTTTCTTTGAAAACTGTGTCTTACAGTGTCTGGCATGCACTACTCCACCATGAAGGACTTTAAAACATGTTTATGCCAAAAATGTACCTTAAATGACTATGTTTACATTTGACAAATGAATAATGCAGAAATGTTGAAAAATCTGTAACATTCCTCTTTAAACTGTGGAATGTGACATTATAAGTTATGTATCTATGAGGTGAAAATATATACCCCTTGGTTTCTTTCAAGGGTCTGTCATTTGCTTTCTGTCAGTGGTCAAAACTACACATCAACTACTTATCAGAAAAAAAATGGTTACAGCAAAGAGGATGGGCTCATACACACACACATGCCTGCTCAAAAGCCTGAGCTTTTCCAGGATTTGGGATTTCTGGGGGATATTCTGTTCACGGGATGGTGTGACAGGCATCTGTTTGAGATGTTTTTATTAGACACTTCTTCAAAAAAATCAAAAACGGAACCTCGATGTCAATACGCATGTCGGGTCTGAAGATACTGTATCATTACATCCATACTAAACAGTGCCAGCCCAGAGACTGCTATTAAAGCTGTGGCCACTTCTGTAGCCAAACTCCAACCTCAAACCAATTTCATGCATTTCTCTGTCCTTGGCACAAACCATCCACAAAGCGCGGGTGTCCGTCCCACAGACACTGTTCTGTTCATCCTCTCTCTCCTTTTCCATTCACCCAAACATGTCCAAATCCCCCACTATCAGACCAGACACACACAGTGTTGAGGTTTGTGTGTATTACGCTCAGGCAAAGCACTGCTAAGCCTCTCTATTACCCGCTAATCCCTGAGGAGTACACACGCTCTGCAATACACAGTGATACACACACCCTGCAACACACAGTGACACGGATGCGCAAAGCACACAGATACATTAAAAATACACACACACACACACACACACACACATATATACACACAAACATTTTAATCTGCACATCATGGTAACTAATCCATAGTGAAGACACATTTGTCACATGACCATTATGATCTTCTCTTTTTACTGCCATTACTCAACCATGAAAATGCAGACACACTTACATAGACACAGCTGGCTGGCTGTATACACTGTACGCCTCATTATAGTTCAGCTCCCACTCTAAAAGTGTTGATTTTGTAGGCCAGAAGCAGCTCCAAAGCCTATAGTAGCAGCATGCAGCTCTAAGATATAAAGATACTGAACCTCTGAAAAAGTTAAGTCCTTTCATATCTCAGTCCTCCATCATGCTTATATACGCTTTAGAGGATAAGCGGTTCAGATGATGGATGGGTATCTAGATCTGAAATTTTACCACAATTTGATTTTATAAGATCACTCTGGTAGGATACTGAATTTTTCTTTTTAAATCTACACTCGACACACAAATGTGACTGGAGGATTTATTTATACAAGCTATTCTACAAGCTACTCATGCATAATTATGCTATGACATTTTGGGACAAATGCTGTGGCACTGAGCAAATATTGTATAAGTGAACAGAAACGCCTCACATTATTCACCATGATAAAATACAAGACAGATCAGCCAAAATCAAAATACTAAACTGGTCCCTTCCTTCTTTTGAGTTCTGAGTTCATGTCAGAGTGACACTGACACTGAACCTGACTCCATTCTGCAAGTCCATTCCATGTCTCCACAAAGATGTTTGATGAGTAGATCTAAATCCAGTTTTATACACAATTCTGGTACAATCAGTATAAATATCTCTCCGTATACCTGTCATTTTGCGAAGTATTGCCTACACTGCATTCGAAGTGTATCTATTAGTATAACTGAATGGCCTGTTTTTTTTTATTATTTTGCTAGTTTTTGAGCCTGATTCTTGATTTGCCCTTACTAATGTTCTCTTTGCCATTTGGACTGCTTTATTGGACTCTGACCATTTTACTTCAATTCTAAGATTCAATTTTGTTGTGTGATCATTTAAATTTGTTATTTTATGGTATTGAATTCTTGCTCATTTCTGTTTTTGCAATTGTTTTTTAAGTTGGAATAAAAGTATTTGCTATTTGTTCTTCATTTTGGGTAATTCCTGAATTATTCCCATTCTGACTGCTAATATTATCATTCTGCATAATTCATTACAATTGCTTCAATATAAATACTGATAATTATTTTGCGGATTCCCTTGAATTTTGATTATATTCATAATTGTTTTGTCGCACAGACGTGGCTGAACCACATATCTGCCACGTATGCTCCTCTAAACAGGCTGACCCACACCTCGTTCACCAGCAGACCACGCTGGGGCAGAAACGTCAGGTCACTCATTTTGAAAGCAGAAATCAGAAAGTGGGTGTCTGTCAAACACACTCACAAACACCCACACAAACACCACGCCCTCGCAACAGAACAGATGAGCGGCTGCACAGCATGCAGTCCCGTTCCTGCCCATTCAGGCCCGCAGACGCCTGCTGTGGAGCTCTTTGTGTGTCTGACAGCACAGGGCCAGACAGCAGAGAGGCTCGGTGGGGCAGGAACTCTTCGTTTTGTGGGCAGAAAGGTGGACGCGCTACTGCACTCCGTGTGGCCTTGTCTGCCTCCTTTCTGGCTCTGCTGGGCTGCAATAGGCTAGACAAAGCCTCAGGCCGACAGCGGGCTAGCTCTAAGGCCACCACTGAGCTCCACAAAGGCTCAGTTCAAACTTCACATGGCTGACTAATGCACACAGGGTATGTTCAGTTAAATACACAACCGGAGCAACATTGTGAATGAGTATGGAGCTTTTTTTATGTAACCGAACGTCAGTCGACATAAAACCACTTCAGTTATTCAGCCAAACAATAGGAAAAGACACTGAACTTTTATTGATACACATAAGCAGTTTCAGTAAGCTTTGCAATGCATTGAAATACAAAGGCAAGTCAGAATTCTGACTATGCTTAAAAAGTCTCTCGTATCACTGAGCGTGACCAAGAATAATTTACTCTGACAGGAAGGGCTGTGACTGACATGAAAACGGACCAACTATAGACTGTTGTTTTTATGTCCAATGGATGTAGGCCCGTTAGAACAATTTGATACTCCATCTCATTAACATGCTGCTAAATGCTTCAACTTCTAAATGACTTAAAGATCAGATAGTATGAACTTTTTAATCTAGCGCCCACAACATGCTCATTGTTTTCACGGTATACAGCAGCTATAGTACCATGCAAAAGCAAATATTAGAATATATACAAATGCTATTAATACATTAATCTTTGTTAGATGAAATCAGGGGCTGCTGTTGGAGTTTCACAAATCCATGAAAAGGCAGGAAGCATCAACGGGAAATCTATACACAATAATTACTGTTTGTTTATATTTACCCTAATTTGTATATTTACCCTAAAATTGCCATTTGGACTGCTTTATTGGACTCTGACCATTTTACTTCAGTTCTATGATTAAATTTTGTTGTGTGATGATTTAGATTTGTAATTTTATGATATTGAATTCTTGCTCATTTCTGTTTTTGCAATTTGTTCTTCATTTTGGGTCCATTCTGTTTCATTCCTGAATTATTCCCATTCTGACGATTAATATTATCATTCTGCATAATTCATTACAATTGCTTCAATATTAATAGTAATCATTATTTTGCTGATTCTCTTGAATTTTGATAATATTCATAATTGTTTTGTTGCACAGACGTGGCTGAACCACATCTCTGCCACATTTGTTCTTCTAAACAGGCTGACCCACACCTCGTTCACCAGCAGACCACGCTGGGGCAGAAACGTCAGGCCCCTCATTTTGAAAGCAGAAATCAGAACCTGGTATCTATAAAACCCATTTAGGAGAGGTGGTATTTGCTTTCAAAAGCTAATATTAGAATATATACAAATACTATTAATACAGTAAATTCTCATCAAATACCTAAAATAGCTGGTTTGGCTAAATTGATTCTTCGTTAGATTAAATCAGGGGCTGCTAATGGAGTTTCACAAATCCATGAAAAGGCAGGAAGCATCAAGGAGAAATCTATACACAATAATTACTGTCTGTTTATATTTACTCTAATGTTACCTCGTGTTAACCAGTACAGTTTACACAGGAGCCTAAGACTTTCGCACAGTACTGTGCATTTACCTTGAGAAGCAAAGTCTGTTTTCCCATCTGACTGATGCAAAATGGTGCATGGAAGTACATCCACACCGCAGAGAAGATGGCCAAATAAGAGCACAACTGCCTGATAACAATAGCTGTGACATACAGTATCTATTAGATGGTCGTGTGTATCCAAGTCTGAGTCTACCATTCATGTGACAAGATTAAAACTTACTAATGTTTGTTAAACCAGCAACATGTCTGAGATTGTTCAGAATGCTCACAAGCTCTCTAGTGGTTCATTAGAGAGCTCATTTACATTTTGCACCCTTCTGCAATATCAGTATTGCAAAAGCCAGCACTGAATAACGATTAACAGCTGACATATTGTGTAGCCTTAGTTTTCATGTATCAGGATAAGCCGTCTATTACGAGTGCCATTACACAGGGTACAACAAAAGATCATTGTACAAGCCTTGTGTACTGTGAGGTCCTTAAGGAAAGCATCTCCACAAGCCACTGTGCAAAAAAAGGGGAGTCTTTTCTTTCACAGGCCTGTGATCAGTCATTTGTGGCAAATCAAACATTTAGAGAACACTGAGCTAATAAACATGAAGTGAGCTATGAGAATAGCACAGCACCCCATTTTATCCTCTATCAACCCCCACCAGCCACCTCCTCTATAAACAGGATGAAACCTGATAGCATGAGAACCACACAACCTGGCAGAGAGAGAGACAGAGAGAGACAGAGAGAGAGGGGGGGAGGGAGAGAGAGGGAGAGAAAGAGGGAGAGAAAGGGGAGAGAGAGAGAGAGAGAGAGAGAGAGAGAGAAAGAAAGAGAAAGAGAGAGAGAGAGAGAAAGAGAAAGAGAGAGAGAGGGGGGGGGAGGGAGGGATGAGTTTAAAGGGTCTGCTCTGAACCACAGCGAAGGATGTAGCTCACTAGCTGTGCTTTAGGTTGATCTAAGTGGTAGACTAATAAACACATTCGTTTGTTCTTTGACATGACAAATTGCTCAAATGTTTTGTGCTGTTAATCATGAATTCTAAAAGGACAGCTCCTGCTAGTTCAAAAACAAATGACTGATGACTCGGTCCACACATTGTGCTAATGTGCATCAGTATGGAGTTTAAACATGATGTGCCTTCAGTCCTCTCTGACCAAGGCTGTCAGCCACAGAGCCACTTATAAATCTCTATGTCACACTATTATGAAGTTATTTGTTGCTTATACACAGCTGACTTTACATCTATGAGATAAGTTCAGCGGGGTGCTGCACCACACAGATTCAAAGAAAAAAAGGAAATAGGAAGTCATACAGCAGAATACAGTACTATCACAGCTAAAGTAGAAAATCAATTTAAAGTGCTCAATACCGCTTTAAATTGCAGTTAAAGTTGTAAAACAAAAGTAAAGAAGAGAACAACAGATAATACAAAAAGGGTCACAATGAAAAGTACAAGACACACACTTATCTTTTGACGTACAGAATGTATACTTTTTAAAAACGTCTGTCATAAAGATTTTGATAGTTTCTAAAAAACAAATCTGTTGCTTCATTAATTTCTCCAGGATAAATGATCATTATTGCTAGCATCCCTTGGGGCTTTTTGTAGTTTGCCAGCATTCAGCTAACAGAATTGCACATGAACATATGTTAGCCATTCTAGATGATACATTGACATTTGAAGATTGTAACTGGCATGTTGACACATATTTTGTCTTGTAAGGAGCATTTCTTAAGTGATTTCTTTAGTAAAGTGCCAGCACAGAGATGCCACTGTTTAAAATCTGACAGAAACACACTGGTTAGGCTGCTCGTATTCAGTCAGAATATTTTCCCATTTATAACAGTGGTTTATCTGACATGGTATGTGTTTGAAGACCTCATCAATGGGAGAGCTTGCTTAGCTAAATCAACCTAGATATCACTGAAAAAAATAAATTGACTGGGATCATTTTAAGCGTTTTAAGTGTTTTAAGAGTGTTTTAAGAATATTTAACCAAATTGTGTCCAAGCTATTGCTTCCAACTGTAACGGCCACCTCGTCTCCGTCGCGTCTGTCCCGGTCCTTGTCCCCTGAGTTCTAGGTTTCCCTCCTGTGTTCCC
>JBBPCX010052020.1:0-14690 GCA_037974365.1 Hydrocynus forskahlii | reverse complement strand
AGAGAGAGAGAGACAGAGAGAGAGAGAGAGAGAGAGAGAGACAGAGAGAGAGAGAGACAGAGAGAGAGAGAGAGAGACAGACAGAGAGAGAGACAGACAGAGAGAGACAGAGAGAGAGAGACAGAGAGAGACAGAGAGAGAGAGACAGAGAGAGAAACAGAGAGACAGAGAGAGACAGAGAGACAGAGAGAGACAGAAAGTGAGAGAGACAGAGAGAGAGACAGAGGGAGAAAGAGAGAGAAAGACAGAGAGAGAGAGACAGAGAGAGAGAGAGAGACAGAGTGAGAGAGAGAGAGACAGAGAGAGAGAGACACACACACACACACAGAGAAGGAAAGAGAGTAAGAGAGATAGAGAGAGGGGGAAAGGTAGCGAGAGACAGAGAGAATAGAAGAGAAGGGGGGGTGAGGGGAGAGAGTTAGAGAGTTTTAATATTTTCACACCATTGGATTTTTGCCTTTGTTAAATGGCCAATGTTGGAATAAGATTAATGTAGTGTGTAAACATGTCAACACTATATACACTCTATATTGACTCGGTATACACTCCATACAATTTGTATACACTCTTTAAACACTCCATACCCTCCACTCACTCTATACACTCTATATACACTCCATACACTCTATACGCTCTATATTCACTTTTTATGCACTCCATACACTCCATACACTCTATATTCACTTTGTATGCACTCCATACACTCCATACACTCTATATTTACTTTGTATGCACTCCATACACTCTGTGTACACTCTATATTTACTTTGTATGCACTCCATACACTCTATATACACTCTATATTTACTTTGTATGCACTCCATACACTCCTTACACTCCGCACCGTCTTTACAGTCTATTTACATTCTATACACTCCACACACTAGTCACTCCATACACTCTATACACTCCATACCCTCCACTCACTCTATACACTCTATATTTGCACTCCATACACTCTATATACACTTTGTATGCACTCCATACACTCCATACACTCTGTATACACTCTATATTCACTTCGTATGCACTCCATACACTCCATACACTCTATATTCACTTTGTATGTACCCCATACACACTCCATACACTCTATATTCACTTTGTATGTACCCCATACACACTCTATACACTCTATATTCACTTTGTATGCACTGCATACACTCCATGCACTCTATACACTCCACACCGTCTTTACAGTCTATTTACATTCTATACACTCCATACACTTCATACACACTATTCACTCCATAAACTCCATACACACCTTACACGCTCCATACACTTATATACTTTATACACTTCATATACTGTAGTATTTCAGGTGGTTACTGGGTGCCTGACGTGCTTCAAGCTACTGCTGTCTTACCTGGTCTCTTTAATGTTGCTATTTGGTTACTATGGTGTTCAAGCTAGCTGAAATTCTGTTGCTAAGCAATTGCTATGGTATGGTATGTGCAGTACAGTTGTTAGGTGGCTACTGTAGAGCATATTACCAGACAATTGCTATATTATCTCAGGCGGTTGCTAAGGTGTTGCTAGGCACTTGCTGTAATAAATAAATTGGCTTCTAGGGTGTTTGAGACGCAGTGGGAGGAAAAGAGTTTATATTTTGCGTGTAATAAGAAGAAAATGAAGAACAATAAATTTGCTCCTCCAGGGAAACTTGATTAGCTTATTAATTAGTTAAGTCTTAATTAGAAGATTTGCTTTTGTAGATCTATTTTCAGGCACAGTCTTTGTTTCATGAGCTTTCTGTTCAGATTCATCTTTACCAGCGAGAGTGGAGACAATAGACTGTTTCTCTGAAAAGACAGAATATAAAAGACAATGCAAATGTTAGGCTTTAATCTGACGTGCTGGTCGTGGTGCTTTTCTTTATTTATATTTCTGTTTTAATGTCGCGGACCCACGGACTCACACAGATCGAGGTTTTTCTCAAAAGGTCGCTTTTGTACTTCAGAGCCAAAAGACCACAAAACAGTCCAGAGAGACAGAGTGAGAGAGAGAATGAGAAAGGAAAGAATGAGGGGAAGGTTTCTGCTTCTAGGTTTACCTAACAGAGAGTGTTCATTATCAGCCTGATGGAAAAAGCTGTGGAGGCGCTTTGAACAATGAACCAGCGAAGATGCACCAACCTATCACTGCCCAGCAAACATCATTCTCCACCAGACACCATCATTCTCTACCAAACACCATCTTTCACTGTCAAATACCTTCATTCACAAACACTAACTTTCATCATCAAACACCAAAACCACCGTCAAATATCATCATTCATACAGTATCAAACACTATCAAACACCTGCACTCTCTACCACACTCCATCAAACACCATCATTCACTGTCAAGCACCATTATTCTCCATCAAACACTGTCAAACACCATAATTCTCAGACACCACTATTCAAAATCAACACCATCATTCACCATTAAACACCATCATTCTTCACCAAATGTCGTGAAACACCATCATTCACATCAAACACCATCATTCTCCATAAGTCACAATCATCAAACACCGTAATTCGCCATCAGACACCGTTATTCTTAAACAAATACTGTCATTCACCATTAAATGCCATCATTCACTGTCAATGATCATCAAAAACCATCATTCTCCAACAAATACCACAAAAACATTCTGCACCACACATAAACACCACCATTTACCATCAAACACCAACAATTAATCATCAAACACTAACAATTCATCATCAAACACTAACAATTGCCATCAAACACTATCATCCATCCCAAGACACCATCATTCTCCACCGAACACCATCATTGTCAACCAAAGACTATCATTCCTCACCAACTTTCATCATTTTTCATCAGTGTTGGATAATCTCAGTGTCTTTGTTGATGTTTGCTGGAGAGTGCTGAGTTCATTTTTGTGAGTTAAAGAAAACACCCCTACTCTTGCTAATAGCACAGACAACCATCAAGACCTACACAGGCATACACACACACACACACACACACACACACACACTGCTGACACTCTGATGACTAGCCATTAGCTAACCCACTCAGTAGTGATCATGATGCCGTTAATGATTAGGGGCAGTACATTAGTGTGCTGTTGGCTGAGTGTGTTCTGCGACGGTCCCCTGGGGCCTCAATATTCTATATACAGCCTCTGGACGATTACAGCGATGAAAAAACACACAATCTAGGTTATGTGCAGGCAAGGGTGCTAATGTCCCATTTGCTCCACTGGCAGTTGGAGTCACTTGTTAGTGGAAGGTACAGTTACTGCACAGAACAGTGCTGCCCCGCAGCCGAGCTTCACGCTTCAGCTGGAACACAAACACTAACAGCCCTGTAATCACCCCCAGGGCTGTTAACCCGTAGAACACACACACACACACACACACACACACACACACACACACACACACAAAGTTACCCTGAAGAACCCTGCAGTTGAGTAATGCGGGTTTACCTGTTTAAAGGTTCTACAGTGGCCTGGAGAACCTTTACATTGTGTGGAGGTTCCTTCACGCTCATACATCTCATTTACAATGGTATTTGCATGAACCATCCAATTAAAGGTTTTACGTGGACTATATGGCACTATTGCTACCACAAATATGGTACCATATAAGAAGCTAAGTAGTCACACACAAAGAATGACATTTTCTGGCTCATAAAGGAACTTAAACATAAAGTGAAAATAAAGCATAAGGAAAATGACGGAATGGGCCCTTTAAATTCTTGTGCAGGATCAGCGTCTCTCTGTTTCTCCAGGAGGAGAAAGGACAGACTGAATGGGCCTCATCTGCGTCGTCCTGATCTAAAGTGAAACCGCGGCGACGGCGTTGGCACTTCTGCTGGTTCGCTTTTGATATTTCCTCTCACAGAGACACGCTTTTAACTTCGTGACTTTCTCAAGGTCGTCTCTGCTCTCAGCACCAGCCGGGAGGGGGGCTTATACTGTAGCTTGAAATAACAGTTCCAAGATCAGGGTTTTAAAGGTCTTTGCTGCTTATGGTTGTGATGTTGAAGGCACAGTTCAGCCCTGGGGTGTTCAGTCATCTCTAACAGACTCGCTTATGCGCTTTCTGACACTGTACGTCTCACTGTTGTCTATAAACACGCTACTGCTCTTTTGTATACTGGATTTATACTTAAAGGGCCCCTATCAGAGAACTGTATTGCTTTTGTAAAAGTACCTTTTTTCATGCTGCAGAGTTCAATGTTGTGATGTCACAAAACACAACTCATTTACATATATCTGTACGGACAATATTATTGTGTTTTTGCTGTTGCATATTGCTATTCAGTGATTTTTAATAATATTATAAGGCCCATATCATCATTTTTCTGGAATTAAAAATGGTACATTTACTCCCCCCCATCCATGGAGTCCATATATGGAAAATAAGCTATATTTTTAAATTACAGATTTGTGATGTTTAGCTTTGCCCATTCATGCTAACGTTCTAGGGTGTGTTTCAACCCCATGCTGCCTTCAGAATGAGCCACAATACAGGACAGTCCATCAGAAATGAGACCATTCATATATATCATATATGTCTTAAAGGCGCGGTCTGTTTAATTCTAAAGGGGTGAACAGGGGTTGGAAATGGTGTAAGAATGATTTATCCTGAATTATGAATGACATGTTTGGTTCACAAACCTACACAAACGTGATGTAAACAATGAAACAGAAGAAACATGCCGAATAAAAACACCTTGGCCAATCAGGTTCTTTATTGAAGATTAAAATAATTAGACTTAATAATAGTTGAATTACACAAAGACCTCAGTTCATCATAACTCACCTGGAGCTGTCATTGTTCAATCTGTCAGAAACACTGTGGTTAGAGGCTCTTTTGCATATTGGAGCCTTTTGTGATAGCAGTATTGTCAAGGCCGATATCACCATGACAACCAAAGGACCATATATTGTGCAGGCCTTATTCATCTTACGGCAGTCTGGTCCCACCAAGACGGCTTTTTAACCCATCAGCCAATCAGAACAGAGCTCATTTACATACAGCAGTCTTGAAGGTACAGTAGCAACTGGAATTCCGTGCCAAACTTTCCCTATAAAGCTGTTCTGGGAACAGCGGACACAGCCAAATCCTGTACGGGTTGGGGGAGGGAGCCATGTGTGGAACACCGTAGAACCGCGTGTGGAACTCTACGGAACTGTGTGGAACCCTGCCGTGTTTTTACACCACATTAACAGCACCACCAACGGCAACAACACAAACAATACCGAAAAAATAAACAAGAAGATGGCCAAGAAAAAGCTCTCTTCAAACACCCCCCACCACCACACACACACACACACACACACACACTATCTTTTCATACACACTCAGAGTGGCATCCCACACACAGCTCTAAAAAAACATACACCACTTAAAAATAGCCCCCTATATGGCCACTGAATTGGAGAAACAAAACAGGCCAACACACACACAAACACACACACAGGACAGCCATCACATTAAAACCTGCCTAATATTGTGTGTTTCCCCCTTGTGCCCCCAAAACATCTCTGATCCTGGACTCCACAGGTCCTCTGAAGATCTGTGGTTCGGCACCAGCAGATCCTTTAAGTCCTGTAAGCTGTGAGGTTTGGCCGCCATGGATCAGACTTGTTTGTCCCACAGAAGCTCAATCGAACTGAGATCTGGGAAATCTGGAGGCAGCTTGAACTCTTTGTGATGTTCCTCAAACAGTTCCTGAACAGTGTTTGCAGTGGGGGGGCATCATCCTGCTGAAAGAGGGGGAACAGTGGGGGAGGGGGGGCATCATCCTGCTGCCATTAGGGAACAGAGTCTCCATGAAGGGCTGAACTTGGTCTGCAGTGTTTAGGTGTCAAAGTAATGTCCACATGAATGCAGGACCCAAAGTTTCCCAGCGAATCATCACCCAGAGCATCACAGCAGAGGTCAGCATGGGCACTCTGACCGGTCTCAGCTACGCAGCTCCATATGTAGTGTGACGCACTTCACTGTGTGTTCTTACCCCACTGATAATAAACTCTGTGAATGTGGTACAGATGTGCAAAGAATGATAATAAACACTGTGAGTGTGTTACAGATGTGTAAACAATGATAAACACTGTGAGTGAGGTACAGATGTGTAAATACTAACAGAATGAAGAAGCTTTGACACAAATAGAATTTTATGATGTGCCACTGAAGAACCACTCATGGTTCCCTGAAGAAAATTTTTAATGTGTGATTCTTAAACAAACCACATTTGTAAAGGAGATGCGACAGTGAAGAACCTTTATAAAGTTAAAAAACCTCCATGTACAAGTGATCTGAGGGTTCTTTAAGCTCACACATCTCTTTCATCCAAATGGTTCTTCAGGGAATTGCAATGGTTCTCCTCAAAAGAACCCTGCTTAGGAATGTTGAAGTGATCAGTTCCATTAAGCACTGAACTTGCAATTTGCAATTTCACACTGTACACAGTGAAACCAAACAATGTTCCTCCAGGACCACAATGTTCTTCCAAGACCTTGATGTTCCTCCAGGACCACAATGTTCCTCCAAGACCAAAACATACAGCCTGGACCACAACTTTCCTCCAGAACAACGACCCTCTAAGACCACCACATTGCTCCAGGACCACAAAATTCTTCCAGCATAATAACATTTCTCCAGGATGATAATGTACCTCCAGGACCATAACGTTCCTCCAGGACCATGGTGAAACACAAAGAACAGAAACAGAAACCACAGAGAAGAAAAACAGAAACAACATAAGATTACACAAGTGCAGGACAGGACTAAAGAGAGGGGGCAAAACAACACAAGAGCAACAGAACAAAAATTTACAGGACAAACAACATACAGTACAGCTGACAGGAGCAGCTACAGCACTCGTCTGAGTGAACCTAATTTTATAACAGATACTGCATTCTGGCAGAAGAGCTAAGTGTGCAAAAACTTACAAAATTAAAAGTCTAAGATAGACATCAATAAATAATTGTACAAAAATAGCAAGTAGAAGCAACATGATTAGAAAAAAATGTACAGTATACAAATAAATACCAGTATTGGCAGTGGCAGTTGGGGAGAAAGCTCACAGAAAGCTGTGAACATCAACCCAAACTGCAAGACTTCCTCAACTTTGGGAACCTTTTAGGTGCAGAACAAGACTGAAACCATGGAGACTACAAAGGGGTGAGGGGAAACCTTTGGCCAACAACAACCCCATCCCCACTCCCCAACCCAGAATAAAAACATGAAAACTCCTTTCTTGCCATTTTAAAATCCGTTCACATTCATTAAAACCCACATCGGAAAAACAAGCCAGGTCTCATTACCATAAAACACTAATATATGCACCAACACAAACTACATTACCGTATATGACAGTTACAATAACATTTTGAGACTGTAATCTTTCACAAAATGATTCACAAACACTCCGACACACAGTGTGACTAACTCATACTGCATTCAGTTTTTTACACTTTTAATATCAATAATAAATGTATAAATACATGTATAAATAATGAAAGAGAGACAGTACAGGGTTTATATTGATCAAACCCACAGACAAGCATTTCCGCTGGGGTCTGGCAAAAAACTGTGATTGAACAAACTGCACACTGAGGTCAGACAAACCGCACACTGTGTACAAACAAACCACACACTGTGTACAGACAAATCAAACACTGTGTTCAGACAAAACACATTGTGTTTAGACAAACCGCATGCTGTGTTTAGACAGACTGCACAGTGTGTTCAGACAAACCACACACTGTTTTTAGACAAATCAAACACTGTGTTCGGACAATCCACATACTGTTTTCAGACAAACCACACACTGTTTTCAGACAAACCACACACTGTGTACAGACAAAACACATACTTTGTTTGGACAAACCACACACTGTTATCAGACAAACTACACGCTGTGTTCAGACAAAATACACACTGTGTTCAGACAAACCACACACTGTGATCAGACAAACTACACGCTGTGTTCAGACAAATCACACACTGTGTTCAGACAAATGGCACCCTGTGTTCAGAAAAAACACACATTGTGTTTAGACAAATTGCACATTGTGATCAGACAAACCACACACTGTGATCAGACAAACCACACACTGTGATCAGACAAACCACACACTGTGATCAGACAAACCACACACTGTGTTCAGACAAACCACACTGGGCTCCACCGCTATAGCTAGCAGTAATAATAAGTCTGAACAGCCAAGAAGTCTCACAAAATCCTATTTTTTACAATTGGACTGAAGCCAAATTCAAACCAAATACAAAAATCTAATCTCACATGAAGTGATGGAAAAAAAACATCCAACCTGATGTCATGCTCAGAGATCTTGACTTGTGTGTGCATCATTACTATGGCAACCGGTGAGGGTAGGCGAGCGAAAGGGGCCACAGGAATGGGTCATCAGACATTTGAGCGCTCAGATTTAATAAAAGAATCGGATTTGTGTGTCAGTGTGGACACAACTGCAGTCTCGGCTGAGCGGCTACATCTGAGTTGGGTGGCTGGGATTCATTTATATGAATAAGTTCTGCAGCACTGATGCTGGGACGCCCCCACCACGGGCCTGGTACCAGGCCGTCTGTGAGCGTGGTCGGTCTGACTTTAAGTCTTCAAGGCGATTGTGACTGGGTTCGGCTCTGAGCAGCACGTTTTTATTTTATCTTTGCAGAAACTAAACGCGACAAACACACCAGAATATCTACCGAACACCAGACGCACAAATATGTTTGTCTGTGCACTCCTGGGAGTGTGTGTGTAGGTGGGAGAGGGCGTAAGGTGTGTGGGGAGGTGTTACACACATAATAATGTGTGTATGTGTGTGTGTAGGGGAGGTGTGAGGTGTGTATTGTGTTAGTGGTTGGTGCAAATGTGTTTTGGTGTGAGCATGTAAAATAGCTGTGAGTGTGTGATCTGCCAATCTTTAAATATGGGAGACACACACACACACACACACACACACACACACACATACACACACACACACACACACACACACACACTGCTGCACTGCTCACACTGCGCTGTTTCTGCCGGCAACCAACCCTGGACGGGCTGTTACCGTGGGCAACCAGCTCCAGCAATGCTCCGCGACGCGCTCACACACACACACACACACACACACACAAATACACCTTTCAGTAGTGCCACCTTCCACCGCATTCAAATCACACCTGCTCTCTCTCTCTCTCTCTCTCTCTCTTTCTTTTTGATCAATGGTGTGATGGGGGATGAAAGAGAGAGAGAGACGGAAATAGAGAAATAGAAACACAAAAAGAGGAGGGATGAGGAAAACAACATGGGGGGAGACTGCAGCAGACTCGGGTAGAGAGAGAGAGGGAGAGACAGAGCGAGAGAGAATACAGCAAGAGATTCGAGAGAGATTGAAAGAGAGAGAGAGGAGAGAGACGGGAGAGAAGGAGAGAGAGAGAGGAGAGAGAAAAAAAGAAGAGAGAGAGGGAGAGAGGGGGAGAAGAGAGAGGGATGATTTGCTCTGCGATGTTGATGGATAACGGTGATCTGTGCATTTACATGAACATGTTTGTATTTTTTTATAGTTTATTACGTAATATTAAACAATATATTATGAGTGTACAATGTGCATAATTACTTTGCTGTAAATATTAAGAGTCCCAATATCCAACGTGTCTCTGAGTGTTTATCTGAATGTTGATGACGAAAAATTGGGGAGAATCTGACCTCAATCACTTTTCTTTGAGAACTATTTTGTCTCTCGATGCCCTGCATGTATCCCTCCACCATGAATGGGTTTAGTTTTAGGACCAAAACTCGAAACTGGTAGAACAGCGGCTCAGGCGTCAGGTGGTGCAACCTTAACCCTAACATTTCATGGAATAACTTTCCGTGAGGGAGATTTTAGAGGCAGACGTCTGGTTCCATTTACCTCCACTGAGATCAGTTCTGTTGTGCACAGTTCATTATCCCCCACTGAGTCTCTCTCTCTCTATCTCTCCTCTTTCTATTGCTCTCTCGCTCCTCTCTTTCTGTCTCCTCTTTCACTCTCGCTCCCCCCTTCCTCTCCCATGCTCTTTCTTCCATCAGCCCAATTGCCCAGGTGCATTATGGACATGGTGAAGCATTAATGGTATGAAAATGGGCCTTAATCACTGAACACACACACATACACACACACACACACACACATACACACAAACACACACACGCACACACACACACACACACACACACACACACACACACACACAGGTTTTAAAGGATAACTCTGTAAAGCCTGTGTATGCTAAGAATAGCCACTGTGTGTGTAGCTGTGTGATTGTGTGTGTGTGTGTGTTTGTCCTGTCCAGTACAACTACAAGCACATAAAGGTCAAATGTTAGACATGACAGGAGTTACGGCCCCTGCTGTTGCATGAGACCTGTCACGCCCAATAACAGTGTGTGTGTGAGCGTGTGTGTGTGTGTTCTGTGTCTACACCTAAAGTGAGGAACTTAAAAGCACAGTCAGCTAATTACATTACTTCATATATGACAAAAAAACTTATTTTATATAGTTTATGTTGGTGTGGGTTTCCTCCCTATCAGTAATGAACGCAAAAGCGATTGGAGCACCAACAGCTCCCCTTGTGGACAACATCCAAACTGCTGAATGTGGGGTTCTGATGACTTTTGGATGCCACTCAGCATTCAGCAGCACCAGTATACTGATCACCGCCTGATCATCTGGAATCACCTGCTCCTGTTTCTTCACTGGTTCAGGACTTCAGTTAGCTGGTCTTTGTTCTGCTTGAATGATTCATACGTAGGTCACTGTGTGTCTTAACAAGCAAAAAACATTCCTCAGAAACTGGTCAGGTTCAGGGACTGGACTGAAAATGAGAGTCTTTGAAAGTCCTTTAGGAAGCCTGGAGAACTGTTCCCTAAGACTACATCAAAAATTGCACAGCTGCATACAGCTGCATATCCCATCATTGCTGGATCTTGTTTTTGTTGTATTTTTTTTTTTATTTTGAAAAGATCAGCTGCCATCACAACTTCATGATGAATAAACCAGCAGAAATGATTGAAAAATGAGTGGACAAGGCTCTGTTTTTGGAAAGCTCTAAAGGTCTGCTGCTTTGTGTTGTTTGGATATTCGACTCAACTGGTTATTTTAAAGCAAGAACAGAGGATGATTCTGGCATCTGATTGGCTCCCCTATGCTCCTGTCTGTGTGACTTACAGGTCTCCCTCCTGATGATGAAGGTGTGTAATCACCATTTGTTAGCTGTATTTGCATGAAAGTGGCTCCAGTCTTTCTATCACAACAATGTGCTGCAGCAGAGCTTCAGCCTGCATTATGTCATGGGGTCAAAGGGTCAAACTGGGAAAATGGGCTTATAACCATAACTGGTCTTAATGGTTTATATTGTTAGCACTGACAGCCTTTGACAGCCTTAATATAGGAGCTGTAGACACATGCACTCTCTCTCTCTCTCTCACATACACACACACACACACACTGCACTTCATTGCTATTGCTGCTGATTGTAAAGCACATTTGCATTGATCTCAGTACCATCCCGACACACACACACACACACACACACACACTGTAGCAGCAGTGGATGAGGCCTATTCTGCAGCTTACTACAAAACCCCCCATTATCTCCACTTAGCCCAATCAAATACACACACATACACACACACACACACAGAGGGCAGTATCTCATTGCTCATCACACACACTCAGAGTTAAAGTGGCTGTCAATGGGCCCTCGTAAATCTTTAAATACGTCATAAAACATCACAGCGCAGGGTCACACACACACACACTACCTGGAAGTGTGCTCTCAACAGGTGTTACATACACACACACACACAGACACCTTGCCAGCATACAGACATGCATATACAGACCCACAGAAACACACATATTGGTTAAACTTCATTCCACACTCTTACCTGTTCAGATAGACCCTGCCCTGTCCAACTCACCTGCAATTCTTTACACACACACACACACATACACACATACGCGCCCTATCGTGCTCACTTATACTTCTTCAAACACACACACACACACACACACACACACACACAATCGCATACACACATAGATATATGCAGCCTATCCAGCTCTTCCTCACCTGTTCACACAGGCTCCACCCCTTTCAACTGAGCCATACTTCTTCATACATACACACACACACACAGATATGGACCCTATCCCGCTCTCCCTCACACGTCCGCTCAGTCCCTGCCCCTTCCTGCTCACCTGTACTTCATGTTGCTATGGCGACCAAAGGCTTCCTTCATGTGGGCGTGGCCCTGGCCTGCAGGTCGTGACCCCGCGCCCTCTCGGGGTTTGACCGTGTTCTGGGCGCCGTAGTTTCCATTGCCCGATTGGCCGCTGCTCCGCTCTATGACCACGCCGCCTGCCCCACCTCCCGACCCCCCACCACCGCCAGCCCCTCCACTGCCCCCAGGTGGGGGGGCGGTTCTCAGGCCGCAGAGCCGGTCCTCACTGCGGCTCTTCAGGTTGTGTTCAGTACAGGCGAATGACACCTGCATCCTGACAGCCACTCACACACACACAGGGATGAATTCGGGTGCCTGCGTTTCACACACGTCTCGGCGTGTCTGTGTGTCCACTCAGGATCAGTCTTGTCTTTGTGGATTGTTGTGCAATTTGTTGTGTGTGTGTGCAAGCCTGATTGTCACAGTTGTGTGTGTGTGTGTGTGTGTGTGTGTGTGTTTGTATGTAGGCCTATGTGTTTGTATCACTGGGTGTATGTATGTGTTTGTGTGTGTGTGTGTGTGTGTTTGTTTGTATGTGTGTCTATCTGTTGTAGGCTTATGTGTCTTTATTAGTGTGTGTGTGTGTGTTTATGTGTGTAGGCCTATGCGTCTGTCTCAGTGTGTGTGTGTGTGTGTGTCCTCTTCAGGTTCTTCACCTGCTTGAAAAGGTTCAGCGAGCCCCCAGAAACACAAAAGGCCAAAAACCCAGGCGGGAGCGCGCGCGCTGTCTCCGGTTCCTTCAGAAGGCTCGCGCTCGGCTCTGCAGCCGCGGCTCCCTATGTCCCGGTGTGTGTCCCGGTGTGTGTCCTGATGTGTGTCCCGGTGTGTGTCCCAGTGTATGTCCCGGTGTGTTTGTCATGCTCCCTCCGCGCGAGTCCCGGTGCTTCGTTTATTTATTTATTTATTTTATTTTAAATCCCTTTTATCCCTCTCGCGCACTCGCACCACTCCGTTCACGCGTTCCGCTCAAAGCGCAAGCCTCTGTACGCCCGCTCCGTTCCATCCGCGCGCACAGACTGCAGAGAGGGGAGCCCGCGTGTAGGGCGCGTGTAGACGCACCGCAACAAACACACATGCACGCGCGCGCTCACAAACACGCACATACACGCATACACCCGCTCCGCGTCCTCCTTGCCGCCGTCTCGTGCGAGCCAAAACGCTCACGAGGCACACAAGCGCGCGCGCACACTGAAAACCCCGAGCGCGCGGCGTTTGCGTTGTTGCCGCCTGCGTGTTCCGTGGTCGCGCGCCTCAGCCGCTGCTGCTGCAGTTCTCCAGCGCGTGTGTTGCTACAGCGCGAGACTCCCGCAGATACAGGGCGGTGACGTCATAAATCGGGGGAGGGGGTCGGGGGTATGGCCGAATAATGACGGGTGACGGGGGTCTCACACGCGCGCGCCCGCACACACATACACACACCCTCATAGAAGTACACCCACACACACGCACACATACGTGTATTTCATTATGTGCACCTTTCCCTCTCTCTCTGTCTCTCTGTCTATCTCTGTCTGTCTATCTCTCTCTCTCTGTCAGTCTCTCTCTCTGTCTCTCTTTCTGTCTCTCTCTCTGTCTGTCTTTCTTCTCTGTGTGTGTGTGTGTGTGTGTGTGTGTATTAGACATAATGCATAATTATATCTGCCTTTTCATCATAGTCTGTTCAGTTTTAGCCCTGCCCACTTAAGCTGAAGTTATAAGGAGTGTTACTCTGTTACATACTGCAGCTTCTCAAATGAAGCAGAAAACACAAAAACCAGTCAGCACAGAACATGTTCACATAGACCAGTCTTACCAGCACAGTAACATGAAACACACGTTATTCCTCCCTCACTGCACAGCTTAATTCAGAACTCACACAAATTAAAAATGCTATCGCCAATAACACTCCTCCTGCTGTGTGATGATTCTGGCACAGTCCAGCCCCCTGTTCAGTAAACTAAACTGTACTGTGTGGAGGCCACACACACACACACACACACACACACACACACAAACACACACACCCACTCATGTTTATATGTGTTTAACACATCAAGAATGTACCATTACAGGATAAGGGTAAATGTGTTTGTGTGTGTGTGTGTGTGTGTGTGTGTGTGTGTGTATGTAAGTTAATGTGAGGTAATGTAAGTTTATGTGAAAGCTTTTTATTCAAAACAATTTTGAGCGTTTCTATTGGTCCATTCAAGATGGATGATTACACAGTGTAAACAGCAGTTGGTGTGTTTAAATCACACACACACACACACACACACACACCACAGCTAATGCCCCTAAAAGCAGCTATAGGCTTCCATCGTTCATCCAGCTGCCTCTTTCAAGAAGCTCCAATGAGGGATCAATAAATGGGCTCCAACAGATCAGTGTGTACCGATCACTAACACTCTGACTGGATGTAATCATGTCATCACACACACACACACACACACG
>JBBPCX010052009.1:0-14690 GCA_037974365.1 Hydrocynus forskahlii | reverse complement strand
CTGTTTTATACCCTTTGGAGACGGACACACACACACACACACACACACACACACACACACACGCACGCACGCACACACACGCACGCGCGCGCGCGCGTACGTCAGCAACTCACAGGAAGCTCTAACTGCTGTACTGACAGTGAGAGTGGAGGGTGTGGAGAGGTTCGCCTGTCAGCCGGTACCTGAGGGGATGGCCGCGCAGACAGAAGAGGAGGAGAGGGAGGTGAGCAGCCCGTTCACAGTATCACTGAAATGCTCCGCAAAAAACACATGACTCTCCACAGGAACACTGGCCAGAGAGTGGAGCTCTTCCCACCTGGAACACAGCGAGAGAACGTTCTTCTGGGTTTAGCCCTTCATGTATATACCATGTTACTCTCTTAATATTTACTAAAAATACACTCAATATTCTTTGCTAACAAATAAACATACAGTATGTTCACCATTTGAGTACCATTGTGGGCCAGAAGTTGTCATATTTTTATCAATTACTACTGAAAAAGCCTAACATTCTTATAATTATAATGTGGATAACCAGACAAGGGTTGGACATTAAACAAGCCATTATGTGACAGTGAACAGGATAAAAAAGTTAATAAGTGCATTTAAAGTTAAAGAACAGTCTAGAATTTGACACTGCATCACCAAACAACCAGTTAATAGGATGGCATGCATTTTTCCATTTTCTTTCCATGTTAAGGAAACCATGTTTTTTTAAACATATTTTTTATTATTACATATTTTCATTTATAGCTGTTCACTCTACAGCTTTCCAATGCTTAACAAGAATAAAATCTGCAGTATTGGAAATAAATGGCATTGTTTTTCTTTAGTATTACATGAGTCAGTCGAAATAATCCACAAAGATATTTATAAGTGGATCAGTGCTCTTTGTTACTGGTTGATTTAAATATATGTTATTCTGCTGTTTTGATAAGTTTTTATTATTATTAATACAATTATAGAGCATTTTTAGTCATTTTATATTGACCAATCAATTAGCTTGCATTGGCAGTTGAGGGAAACGGATGCAGAAAAGAGGAAAGAAGAAGAAAAGGAGAGAGGACAAAAGGGCTACAGATACCGAGACTAAGAGTGAAAAAGAGAGAGAATGAGGGAGAATGAGAGAGAGCAAGAGGGGCAGGGTAAGCATGAGAGCGAGAGAAACAGGAGTAAGAGACGGGGAGTGTGAGAGAGGGAGGTGAAAAATTTACAGCGGAGCATAATGACCTGTGCTGTTACAGAAAATGCAGATATATATCAAGATGTCAAAATCCAAGATAGTGCCAAGAGAAAGCTATAAAACACCACCCTGCATCTTTCATCTAAAAATCACAAAAATGCACACATGCCCTTGCAGACACGCTCTCAGGAGTGAGATTTGTGGCTCCTAAGTGTGTTTAACTGCAACGATTTTCTCGTCTTCCTCTGTCCAGGAGCCCCAGCGGACACACGCTGTCAGCGATCTATCAGAGCACAGCAGCCCACCTGTTCATGCACTGGAGGACTGTCAGAGAACTTTCAGCACACCTGTTGCCCATATAGTGCGGCTCCTAATATTTTGACACTTGTTCAGCCATCTGTCCATGTCGTGTGGTGTCACTTGAGACGTTCCAACGTGATTCCATTCAGTGCAATTCTGCACCAAACAGCCTGCCCAAGTGCAGTAGCCTGCTGTGCAGCTTTGAAGAAATAGTCTGTTGTCTGTCTGGCGTTAAACACACACCTTGGTTTGTGTAATACCTGGGGTAGCGGAGGCCCACCGCAAACAGTGAAACTCCAGACTGCTTGAGCTCGGAGGCAGCCAGCTGCACGGCACCCTGGGACTTTCCGTCAGTCAGGAGGATGACGATGCGAGGCACAATGGAATTCCCTCTGCTGGGAAACCCCTTCCTCAACACATACTTCAAAGTCAGACTTGTCTGGGTGCTCCCTCCTCTGTGACAGGAGAAGAAAAACAGAGAGTTCACTTCACATTTTACCTCAGGCAGTGAGATAAACTGAAAAGTTAGTGAAAATTGTAGTGCGTCAAAGGGCCCATAACATGGAATGCCAACATGTTCTTTTTTTGAAATAGGTTTTTAATGAGACAACCAAACATGGTTAATGTCTCACTCCTGCATATACTGAAACCAAGCTGCGAAAACAGCCTCTTTTGTATGCATTTGTGGTTGTGATGTCACAACTACGGACAGATTTACACATGACAACCTATAGTTTTTTACCAGTTTAAGGAGTGTTTGCTATGCAGATGTTCTATAGGAGTTATCATTACAGATGTGGGGGATGATTAAATGTGCTGTTACTATTGATAAATTGCATCATTGCAGTCTAACAGATCAGCCAGAGATTATTCACATATTTTAGTCTTAAAGGCGTGTTAATAAAGGGAAAAGGGGGCATTTGGCTGATGCTCTTATCCAGAGTGACATACAATCATTAGTTACAGGGACTGTCCCCCTAAAGCAACTAAGGGTTAAGTGTCTTCCTCAAGGACACAGTGGGGTTTGAACCTGCGACTTGGTGGTCATTCGGTTCACAGGCAAGTGTTTCACCCACTAGGCTACTAGTATCAGGCTGTTAATAGTAACAGACTCATGTACTGTGTGTGTATGGTCAAAATGACAATAAAACCTACTTGACTTGATCAATTCTTTGTTAAAAGGTTGTCAGAAAATTGTCATAAATGAATTATGATTGTTTTTGGTACATAAATGTTCAAAGTGGGCTTCAGGAAAAATACAAAAGAAAAAGAAAAAGGCAGCACATGGCCCTTTAAATGTCCTCTGATCTGATCTAGTTTTGTTGTATATATAATCTTGGCGTGTTGCTAAATTTGATTCCAGTCTTTCAAATGTACTTCCAAGTGTTAAAGTGCTGTGTCAAAGAGTACAGAATCCTATTCCCTAAGTGAAGAGGGGAAAAAACAATCCCTTATTAAAAAGGCAGAGAGAAGTGGAGACAGAGTGTCTTTGATAGTATCTACTGAGTGCTTCTGAGCTAATCTTGTATTAATATAATGCCCACAGGCCTTAAGCCAATACCCCTCAGAGGCCTTTTTGTTCCCCTCAACACACTGTGCTCTCATTGCAGCCCTCCAAATGCAATGCACTTCTTTTACACTCTTGCTCAGGTTCCTTTACTCTGAATCATTTCTTAACTCTAGACTTCAACACAACATAAATCAGTGTTTCCTGACTGAAGCCTTGAAGTGCCCTTCTCTGCTCTAACACACCTGATTCATCATAAACTGTACTTCACACACAAACACAATCCTGATCAGTTTCTTTTTCCCAAATACATATACACACATAAGCTGCTTCACCATAAACACAATTTCTTTACAAACAAACATCATTTTGCCATAAACAAACTCTGCAAAGCTATTTTAATTATATGCTGTTTAGTTTTAAATTATGTTGCTGCTGTTGATGCCTCATTTATTTATTGCTATCTTCCTAAATCCTTGCATTTTTGCACATTTAATATCTCTACTGCTGGAATACAGCATGTCATAATAGTGTATTCACTACTGTTACTGCTTTTGCTGGCTACACTGTATGTTGTCCTGTGATATTGTATTGTTGGCAGCTCTGCACTCTCTTCTTTTTGCACTCTGTGTAGTCCTGTTCAGCATGCACTTGTGTAATACAGGAAGAGCATTGTTTCATTTCACTATGTTCTGTGTAAATGGCTGGAAGGACAATAAACACCTGCTTGGCTTAACACATAAAGCACACAATTACATTCCACATATATATTGGGCAGATAAAGCACACAATTACATTCCGGGACTCTGTTTGATTTCCACTTGACTGCTTCTCCAACATGTGCACAATGTTTGGATGTTAAAAATTAACCTTGTACTAAATTGCACATTTTTACTTCTGGTCTGCAGCCATGTCGTCTCGTCTCAGTGTACACATGTATATAGCCGAGACGACAAAGTTTATTTTGACATTTTGACTCACTTGATTCAACTAATCAGTGGATTATCAGCCCTGAACTGGGTTGAACCTGTGAGCAGTGAAGCACTAAATTATGCAGATAAGTGGCACTATAGAACCAAGGCAAAGAATCAATAGCCTAAAGCATTTCAAACCACTAAGATTTTATTCCGTCCTGTAAAACCATGATTCAACCTCACTGTTAATGCTGACAGCGTTCCTCTATGACACTGTAATCCGTGATCTCTTCCTTCCAGCTGCTGGCTCGCAAATTTGATCACAAGAAGAGCCGGCAAGCTGCCAACATGATCCTAGAGCTGCAGTTGTTGAGCAGGGCCAACAAGTGTTGATATCTTTATGGGGTAGATCCAAAATGGTAATTTCACACCCTGTCAGGGGCAAATGGTATGTTCTGACTGCTGTGGGAACAGGCCAACTCTCGGTGTTGTCTTTGGGATGTAAATCCGTTGTGAATGTTAGCACTTTGACAGAGCATTCATTACGGAGCACTGTAGCCACATCACAGTACAACATTAACTCAACCATAAAACCCTCATCAAACACACATGCACACACTCACACGATGTAAACTCACAGAAAAGAAATGTGTTCCTCCCTATTTCACATTTATGATCTCTTAAGACCAGATAGGACATTCTCATTAGACTGATTCGCATTACACATCTGTTGGAGCCATAAGGATGTTAGGTTCTGAGACACCTATGAGTAACATGAGGTAATGATTTCAGCAAGGTGTTTGAGGATGAAGCGTGACAGAGGAGATGACCATGCAGTTTCTATTAAGTGTATATTAATGGTTTTTAACCCCGGGCTTGGAACATCACATCCTTGCATATTTTAGTAGTCCCCCTACAAATCCCTAATTTGACTCATCAGCTATTTAACAAGTGATTCTTCAGTTTAACCAGGTGCGTAAGAGCAGAGGACCCGGGGACAAGGAGGAACTCCAGGACAAGGACGGAGAACCACTGATTGAGACCATTTTAAGCTTAAAAAAAAAGAGAAGAAAGAAAAAAAATTCTCTTTTACTATATACTTTTACTATACAGACGTTTAGTATATATTACTATCCGCTCTTATTATGTATTACTATATAGTCTACACAGCACACATTTCATACTTTATAAGACTTTACACTTTGCATCATTTGAACAATACATGAGAACTATCTGAGCAGTAAAGCAGTATCACTATGACCACCTGCCTGTCACATCTAATCAATATACCTCAGATTTCTAATGTTGAGATTGTTGTAAAAGATGTAAAAAGATGCTTTTTCTTGATTTTACTTGTTTTCTGTCATTTTATTTGGGGGTTTTGTTATTAAACTGGCAGGTCATTTTGCTTGTTGCAAGAAATAATGCTTGAAACATCCAAAATGATCAGTCAATAGAATAAGACAGCTTGAGATGAGTTCACTTGTCAAAACATGTTTTCTGGTTGCGAAGTTGGGGACATTGTGGGGCTAATTATGGGCAAATTACCTACCTACTCACTAAAAATTTTCAGATTCTTTGTACAGCATATAAAACTAAATGTTGCACAGCTCAACATATGCCAAATAAGTTCAGGGCAGATTTAGCTCCAGGACTGTGGGCACCAATGGCCCCCCTGGAGATCTAGTGTTTAGCTCCAACCGGCATGTAACATTCTGCCCCGCCTCCTTACTTAATGCTCTGGCCAATCAGGGACTTCTGGAGTTTAGCAGGTGAGCAGATCATGGCTTTAATTAAACTTCTCATGAAGGTAGATCTCCAGGACCAGGGTTGATGGCCTCTGATACAGAAAAGCTTGGAAAAATCATCTTGTAGTTTGCATTCCTTTGGGACATGTTCAGACTAAAGGCTCCTAGCATTGTGAAATTTGTGAAACTGGCATAAGATAAAGAACATTCAGGACAGATCGCACATGCGAGGTGATATACCTGTACTGAATTTTCTTGAGACGTTTCTTCAGGTCTTCTCTGCTTTTGAAGGAATCCAGAGGAATCTCTAGTCTGGGAGTGGAGCCAAACTGAATGACTCCTACTCTCACCTGTAAATCACATGAGAAAGCACATAGATCTGGCTCACACATCAGTTTGAAAGCTTCAGCCAAAGAACCATGGATGCTTTAGTCTGAGGTGTGTTGATGTTTGCTGACCTTGTCAGGGCCGATGTCCAGAGCTTCACACAGTTTGAGAACGCAGTGCCTGGCCCTCTCAAACCCTCCCTTTCCAACACTGTAGGAGCCATCCATCAAAAAGAGGACATCCATAGCAGCAGAACACTTCATCACTGTCAAAGCACACGCACGCACACACACACACACACACACACACACACACACACACACAATAAACAAAAATCTCTCACACCAAAAACACCAATCCTATAATCCTATCCAACATTAAGCTGCTGCTCATTTATATTAAGCATTAAGATTGACCTTCACTGGAACTAAGGGTTGGGGTTAGGCCACCTGAATTCAATAATCACTTTTTTTTTTACAAAAGGCAATTCAGTTTTATTCCACTTAGTTTCTAAAGTCAAATGGCCAAGAATGCAATATTCTGCTGCCGTTTTTTAGCACAAAATTTCCAAAAAGTGCAGTCTTTCAGAAAGATCATTCACATTTTTTTCATTTAGAAACATGGATGGAACTAAGGGATATCTGATTATTGAACTCTATTCTATATCTGACTATTATTCTCTTGACTCACTCATACTCAATGTGTCTGCCTGAAACATCACACACTACACATTTCACTCACTATGAGACCAGATAAGTTAGAGGCCCTGTCACATCAGCCCTTGGTACTTTTTTATATCATTACTGTCAATCTGGTCACAAAAATAGTATTACAATTATTTTTTACTCATAGGACAAAAGAGGAGGCTTTGATTAAAAACAGCACACGTTATAGAATGGCTTTTAAAGAAATATAAGAAGTTTGGAATGATTTAATAATTTTGTATTGATTGTGGACAAAACGATTTGGCTGGAACATGATTTTTCCTGTAACACAGGAAGCAATGATGACTAAAGTGAAACAAATGCCCTGAATCTGACACGCGTAAGAAGTTCAGCAGTGGCCTGTGGCATGCCCGAGCTTATTTCTCCACCAGAGACATATACTTACACAGGCATACACACACATTCACAGACAGAAACAAGTTTGCTCTAGTCAGGGGGGTAAATTATAATGTGTGTAACTGTCGGTTGGAACATGCTGCCTGTCATAAAGAGGCAGAAACAGCATGGCAGTACCTTCACAAAAACATAAGCACACAAGTGCAATGCCTGATTTTTTTCCTGTTTGGGAAATCAAGAGTCTATTTTTTTTTCTTTCTGAAATTTCAAAGCCACAATAAATATGTTAAGATTCCAATTTGCATGAAGTATGATAATCATTTGAAGCCACTTTTTCTTTTTTTCTTGTAGGTCCATTTATGATCCAACATGGAACTTTATTTACCAAAAATGGTCATATTTCATTTTTACAAGACCATTTTCTGACCTCTCTTATGTGAACCTTTTATCTGTTGTGAACCCCTTGTGCAGCAATCACAGCAACTAAATGTTTCCAGTAAACGTTGATCAATCCTGAACCCTGGCTTGGAGAAATTTTAGTCTGTTTCTCCATCTGGGATGTTGGTGCGTTTCTCATGTATTGCTTGATTCAGGTCCTTCCACAATATTTTACCGGATTAAGGTCAGGACTTTGACCTGGCCATTCCAAAATATTAACTTTATTCTTCTTTAACCTTTCTTTGGTAGAATGAGTTGTGTGCTTAGGGTCGTCACCTTGCCGCATGACCCACTGTCTCTTGAGATTCCGTTCACAGACAAATGTCCTGACATTTCTCTTTAGAATATACTGGCGCAATTCAGAATTCATTATTCCATCAATGATGGCAAATCATTCTTGCCCAGATGCAACAAAACAGGCTTAAACCATACTACCACCATCATGTTTCACAGATGGAATAAGGCTCTTACGTTGGAATGCAGCGTTTTTCTTTCTCCAAATATAACAGTACTCATTCTATTTTGTTCTGATTTGTCCACAAATATTTTCCAAATAGCCTTCTGGCTTGTCAATGTGACCTAGCAAACTGTTTGGAGAACAGTGATGTTGGTCCCATGAACATTAACATTAGCCAATGTGAGAGAGGCCTTTAGTTGCTCAGAAGTTACCCTGGGTTCCTCTAACTTCATGGACCATTATACCTCTTGCTCTTGGAGTGATTATTGTTGGTTGACCACTCCTGGGGAGGTAAAAGAGGTCTTAAAAATTTTCAATTTACACACAATCTGTCTGACTGACTGATAGAGTTCAAACCCTTTAGAGATGGTTTTATAACCTTTTCCAACCTGAAGAGTACCTAGAACTCTTAATCTGAGATCCTGAGAAATCTCCAGATAAATAAAACAGGGTGCCCACTAATGCCCAACTGTCAACACCTGAGTCTAATTTAACCTTTGAATTAATTGCCAATTGCTAGAGTTTCACTTACTTTTGCCACTCTCATATATGTAATATTGTATAATTTATAATTTATTGAATAAATAAATAAATGACTAAGTATAGTATTCTCATTTGTCTCATTTGTTTAACTGGGTTCTCTTTATCTACTTGTAGGACTTGTGTTGAAAATCTGATTATGTTTTAGGTCATATTTGTGCAAAAATGTAGAAAACATAATATATGCGTTTCCTTTTTGCTGCACGACTACCTGTAAGCTAGACTTCAGTGCAATTATAATTTTTCTTTTCAGTGGCAAAAAGCACAGACTCACTGTCGCCTGCAGCATTGATCTTCAAGATGGTTTCATGATCAGTCTGGATCTCTTGCACACCAAATCCACAGAGCACTAGAAAACAGAATGATTACTTAATTATAGTTTATGAAAGCTTCCCATTGAAGGACAGACATCAGCTGGAAAATGAGGGCACAAAGCAATAATGTGGTAATTATTATGAGGAATAATGGGTCTATTAAAGATAAAGAATATGGATATTGCTCTGCAACCAGCAAAGTTGACGACAGGGAACATGTGCAAAATGACAAGCCTCTTATTTAAGCGCTATTTCGGGGCAGCTGAGCTGACCCCAGCCCCAGGCATGGCTCTGTGTGAACTCACTCTCCCAGTGTATAACTCCTGCTGCTCAGTCCTTTTTAGAAGGATAATTTAGAGCCATTGGAATTCCAGCAACACCCACTGAACGTGCAGAAAACAGTCACCCTCCAAAGGGGATACTTTCTCACCGCTTGAGTGAACATAGCCTGAGCCTGGTGTGATGTTCTCCCTCACACACACACACACACAATGGCTGATTGAGTGAATGAGGGTCACATGAACAGCTGAGAGGGGCAGCCCTGACTCCCTATGCCCTCTCAGAGAGGGGTCACACACACAGTGCTGAGGTTTTTTAAATAAATAATCATAATTGAACAAACAACGCAATTAGATCTTCGGATAAAAGTATACAGACCTCAAATATTAATCATTTGTAAATATAGGGGAGAAATAATGTTTTTGTTGAACTGCTTTGTCCTAATAGCAGTTCAGCAGCACCCGGTCATGTCATTTCATCAGGAAAAACTTTCTTACAAAACCCAAAGCTGGATCCGGAGCAAGATTGGATTACCGAATGGGCATGAATTGTACATATAATCGAATGTGCAAGCTAAATCTAGGTGTCCATGTGGAGCATAGGCCCAAAATGTCAAAGCAATCCGCTCTTGCTCATTAAAAGTAAAACACTTGACCAGAAGAAATATTCTCTTTTTTCTTTGCTTCTCAATGTGCTAGTCAACATGTTAGTGCATACATAATTAAATATATATAATAAACACACTCACTTATAAATGCGTAAAAGACACTTTGCATTCATGTGAAATGGACCCATAATGATATAATGTTTCTCCTGCAGGGCAGAACAGCAGGTTCTCCATGGTGATGGGCCTCAACTAGAGAAACTGCAAAAGGCCCTTAGGGAGTAACGGGTGGAACCTCCCACAGGGCAAAATTATGAGGTCATAAAGGCGGCTTTTGAATTGTTTTTAATCCCATTTATTTGGATGAACACAATACCGGAGCCTAATATTTTTCTAATCCCATCATTCCAGGTACTCCTTGTACCATCACCCCTGACAACCACATAAGCATATTTAAATATGGGCAAGCTAAATCCCACCGCAAAAGATCATCTGAGACTCACAGCAAGAGCAGCTCTCTTATTAGAGATCTCTGTAACACATCCACTTGCATCTGCCACTGAGTTAGTTCAGAACATCCAGGTACTATACATGATAACAGGATTTCCACTTAATTCAATTCATCAAGGCCTCTTAAGCACTCAGAAAGCGCAATGCTGAGACAAGATTGAGACCATATCAACTGATTTACAATGGCCCAAAAGTGTCCATGAATACACTCATTTTGTTTTTCAAAGAACTCTAGATAAATGCCACTATACAGAGAACACATAGGACAATATATCCAAAGGACTAAAAAAACATAGGAAGAGTTACGGTTCTAGGCATCTCTGTTATAGGCTGCATAGTCAGTATATCCCTTCAAATCCATGCTTAGTTAAGGATGGTTCTGAATGAGCACAAGTGCATCAGAGTCATGACTCCACTTGTAACCTGCAGGAAACTAAATCCTGCACCATGCGTCATTTTCATAACCCATTTGAACTGTGTGAAGAGGTACTGCCTCTCAGTCGCTCTCTTCCTTGGATTTATGGCATGCGCCCCATGCATGTGGAGGAAACAGGAGCCTAACATCTTAATTCGGGAACTCCATGTGTGACAGACCTCAGCAGTCAGGAGGTTTAAAGATAATATGGCATAGGCAGGCACAGACTGAGCCTACATGGACTTGTAAACTAGACGCCACCTGCACATATCAGCAGAATTAAGGGGTCCGTAGCTTTAAGATGTGTTGTGGTTTAAAGTATTTGTACTAGCGCACATAATAAATACATACACTGACTGCCTGCTGTAGTCCAGCCACTAAGACCCCACCAACCCATTATGATGCCGTGCACCTATTTTGGTAATGAACGATATTTTAGAAAAACAAGGTATTCCAATGATTTCTAAACAAGGTTGGACATGTCAAAGTCACACAGGTCTTTCTTTCTTACCTTGAGTGAGAAGGATGGCTAGAAGGAGCTGCAGCTGGCTTCTGGAGAACATTTCTGGTGACCTAAAAAGAGGATCAGAGATACGACTTAAAATGGAGGCGAGACTCTTTCAGAACCCACCCAATCTTTGAAGAGGCCAAACAGCAGGTTTGAAGTGGTGACCATGAAAAACTCAGGGAGCACAAATGAGGGTTAGAGCAGCTGTGAATGGCTACGAAGGGCCAAACAAGAGTGGGAGGGAAACCTTCTTGGAGTTTAACCACATGGACAACGAGCTGGCTCCACTTAGCAACTTACAGTACAAGGCGCCCTACAAAAGGGTCATTTAAGGACATTTATATTAATAATCAAGTATGTATTGATTAATTTAATTTATCATGTTACTCTAATTATATGCTGAAGTGCAAGCATTAAGGCCCATCAATGCCCTAAGAGAAAATGCTTATACATTATTACTGTGGTGCAAACATCCCACAAATGGAAAAGTGGGGCTTCTTGCAGGTGGTGACAGGAGGAATATTGGGAATGACAGCTTTACCAATGGAGTAATTTTTTTAACGAATCACAATAATAACTAATAATGCACAAGTATTCCTTTCAAAAGACATACAGCATTATATAATAGTGTCATTATTGCAAATATGAACACATACATGAATATGATGATAATGTTGATAATGTATCTTCCCCTAGACAAATGGAAAAGCAACACCATGGAGCAGGCAAACGGAGCACTAAAAAGTTAAGAAAATCTCAGGAAATATCAAAACATCATCATGCAAGTCACTACACTGTGTAAGTTCAATGTCGCTGAACAAGTGCTGACTGTAAGGTCAGGTCAGCCCTGCTGTCACCAGAGTCTAATCATTTACTTGTGTCTGTGTTCAAAGTGAGTTCTCACCTCAGTGTTACAAAGGAAGAAAAAGCAGCGTGACGTGACTCATCTCAGCCTTACACGCCCCCAGACACTCCTCTGACTCCAGTCTTGTTTGTATAGCTCTGTGCAAAAGGCCTAAAGTTGCGAGTCAAATTAAAATCCCAGCTAATCGCTTCACTCCACTGCAGGGGAACACAGGTTGCCTGAGGTGCCTTTTTTTATCTCAATACTGGAACTGAAGTCATCCAAAACCACTAAAGCTAGAGTAGGGGGTGGGGTGTGTTGGCTCTCTGCTAGATTGCGCCAGTGATCTTTATTTTATTCATCTATGCTGCAGTGATCTTTTAAGTGGTAAAACATTACACTAACCACAATGGATTATGCAGTGACCACAATATCACAGCTTAATTCACTTATTGGCCTCAACACGCTACTTACTGAATTTCTAATGTACAAATGTGAGTTCATACAGATCATGAGGAAAAAAATGAAAAACACACTCTGTGAGTTATGAAATAGGCAACGACCACAATATCAGTTTAATTCAATTGCTGCCCTCAACAGAATTCTAACTGAACTCATAATGCAAATATGTGAGTTTCTACAGATCTTATGAAAAAGAAAAAACAAACACTCCCTGTCACTGTAGGACAATGTGGTTCACACCATGTTATCAGTTTACCTGTATTTAGTCTCTATAGACATAAAAAGCACACTGCAGAGCTCCTTTCGCTCTGTTTAAAACTGGAGCTGTGCCAAAGATAGCAATCATAAACCTATCTACACTTTTGATGTAGCTTTTAACGGAACATGTTGATAAAAAGAGCACGAGCAGTGGGGGAAACTGGTGTTGTGTCTAAGCTGCGGCGCTGAAATGCTGAGGTTCCAGGGATAAGAGGCAGCTGAAAAGCAGCATTGCTATCAGTTTTAGGGAGGCGATCCTGAACCATAAAGTCCTCTACATGTAGCCTACTGTTTAATCCTCTCATATATGGTTTATCTACAGACACATGACTCTGAAATATACTCTCCTATCTTTGACATCAGACACACATTAAAACATATTTTGTAGTGTTTCTGCTGTCATTCCTAATAAAAATTCGAAGGGTGGTGAGAACCAAGTTTATGAACTGTATAGCTAAGGTGAAGTTAGAGAAAGGCTGATAGGATATACAATATTTCTGTGTGACGGAATTGAGAGAGCTGGGCTGAAAAAGTAGAAGGGAATATCAGCTGTCATCTGTGATAAGAGGAGGCGTATTTCCTGCCCATGAATGGACGTCTGGAAGCAAGCGGCATTAGATCTGCAGTTCTTACAGACCATGGTCTGTATGACTGATAGATATCAGAGGTCTAAGAACACAAGCCCGCTGGTGTGAAACTTGCTATGGAAGGAGCCACTTCACGATAACCATCGGATCCACATCAGTCACCCGAGCTCTTTGAGGGGGACTTTAATTCTTGTTTTCTATAGATCTCTAACATTCTTGCCTAAAGCTAGGCTTTCCCTTGGATGTATGTTTCACGTGTCTCCATTTTCTCCCTTAGTGTAGAAAAATCACTGATCAGCAGAAACTAGTGACCACCAAAGCAAAGTCTGTCAATATGACAGTCAAACACATAGACATACATACATATACACACACACACACACACACATATATACATATACATATATATACATATATATATACACACATATACATACACATATATATATACATACACATATATATACACATATACATATACATACACATATACACATACATATATATACACATACACATACATATATATACACATACATATATATACACATACATATATATACACATACATATATATACACATACATATATATACACATATACCTATATATACATATACATATATACATATATACACATACATACATATACATACATATACATATACACATATACATATACATATATATATACATATACATATATATACACATATATATACACACACACATACAAACATACTAGGGCATTAACAGAAAAGTCGACGCCCCTTTTTTCCTCTGTGTGCGCTGGTGTACGCAAAACAATCTCCGCCTATGATTGGCTTATGCTGACACGCATTCCTTGAGTTAACCAATTATTATAGTCCCTTCATAAAAAGGGCAGTAACGTTGGCGTGCAAGGGGGGGGAATATAAACACAAGATCACAACGAGAGACATGGCAACAGAGGTGACAGACACACATGACATGTGGAGATACTTCACTCTAGACCACACAAAAAGCACCGGTGACCGGCACAATCTGCAAGTCGGGGTCAAAGTACAGTAACAGTACCGGCATTCTGCACGGCATCTGAAACGATCCACTAGCTAACATGGCTAACGCTAGCACTGCAGAGAGTTGACCAGTCCAGAGGACGCTGAGTGGCTGCCATGGCTTAAGCTGTTCCCACTTTCTGTTGTACACTAAAATTTACCAGAAAATTAAAGGAATCAGCCTTTGTTTTGTTTGTCATATTGACTGTTAATGTTACAGAGAACTTTAATAAAAGTGGTTCAATGTTGGACACCTGTGTGACATCATCAAACGACTAGTCCACTCAACTTCGACTTTGTTGATGGATAAGTCGATCTGAAAAAAAGTCGTTAATGCCTTAATATATAAACATACATACACACACACATACATACACACACACACACACACACACTAA
>JBBPCX010051978.1:0-14691 GCA_037974365.1 Hydrocynus forskahlii | reverse complement strand
GATTTAGTATTAAAACAGATAATCAAAATACTTAAAATGACAGAACTTGACATATATATGCCGAACACAACACTAGCATAGCACATACAACCTATCCCTGCACGTGCTGGATTTCGTCCCCTTTAGCACATATGGATTAAAGCAAAAAAAAATAATCTGACTGAAATTTTTAAACCAAATGCTCAGTGTCGCGTGCCCATACCACCTCGGCCCTGCATAAACTTTTTAACGCTGTTGTCCATTATCCTCTAAGCCCCTTAGTGGAGATACCACACAAAATCACACAAGACGAGAGGGTCATACCAAGAGATCTAGGGTCCAGTCAGCCAGAATCCAGACAGCCAGAGTCCAGTCACCCAGAGTCCAGTCAGCCAGTGTAGATGCCCTGATGAAGGAACTTAGACATGAAAGACTTATGGGAAAGAAAGTACAGAAGGCTCACATCAGAAAAGAATAAATTCCACACTATGAAAGAGAAACAGTTTATTTCAAAATAGGGTTTCAGCGATTTTATCAAAAGATCAAATTCAAGCAATTGCACAAAAAATGAAACAAACAAGCAATTCAAATACGATTTACTACAGGGACATCAGGTTATAAAACACTACAAGACCTGCAAATACCAGACATTAGAACAATTCAACGAAGGTTGCAGCACATTAAGCTGGAGCCAGGTGTATTAGGGGAGGTGTTTGAGATGCTGAGGCTGAAGGTAGCTGGCATGACCAAAATGGAGCGGGAATGTGTGCTCACCTTAGATTAGATGTCTATCACTCAAAGTGTGGAGCTGCATATGGGGACTGGGAAGCTCTTTGGGGATGTCACACTGCCAGAACGCAAAGGAGCTGCTACTCATGCTTGTGTGTTTATGCTGGCAGGACTTACCACATGCTGGAAACAAATTGTAGGATACCACTATATTGGTAATTCCACACATGGCACAGTCTATCTGTAGTGGAAGCAGCAGCCTCTGTAGGGCTTCACGTGGTTAATGTCACAACCGACATGGGAAGCTCCAACAGGGCAATGTGGAAGGCTTTTGGGGTGTACTACAACCATACATGGGTCCCACATCCTGTCCAGTCTCACCAGAGGCTCTATTTCATGCTAGATGTACCACATCTGGTAAAAAAAACATAAGAAATGCCCTTGTCTCTGGACATACAATCACCATTCCACAAGCTGTGGTTGAGAAGGAGCAGCTGACATCCAGTGAAGTGTCAATAGAGCCTTTACAGGACCTTGTGACCTATCAAGAGGGCATGGCATTAAAACTGGCTCCAAAGCTATCGAGGGACATTTTGCAGCCTAGCCATTTCCAGAAAATTAAGGTTAGCTCTGCCATGCACATGTTCAGCAAATCAACTAGTGCTGGCTTAAAGTACCTGGTTAAGGTAGAGCAATGGCCACAGTTATACCTGACAGCATCATGGTTCCTGGAGAAGGTGGACCACTAGTTTGACCTAATGTCATCCCGCCATGTCACTACTGCCCCGAGTCTGTTCAAAGTGGAAGAGTATGAAAAGGTAATCAGCATTCTTCAGCACATCATCCATCTTTTTCGTGGCCTGAAGACTGGTCATCAGCGCAGTGGTCCTCAGCGCAGCTGGAAACCAGTTGAGGCAGGAGTGGTGATGGCTACAATCACTATACTGGAGGTACAGCAAGACATGTTAAGTCAGGGACATACATTTGTCCTCACTAGTCGATTTACACAGACTGCCTGGAGAACACTTTCAGCTGCATCAGACAGAGTAATCCTGTCCCAACTCCCGTGGAGTTTAACTTTGCATTAAGGGTAATCACAGTTGGGCAGTTCCTCTTGTCAATGAAAACTGGAAGCTACCAGGAGGATTGCTCTAGCCACTTGGTAGATTTTTTGGACAACAAGGAGAGCATCTGTAGCCCTGGTCTGAGGGTGGAGCAGCTGATAGACCCTATGTAATCAAAAACAGATTCCTGTGTGTTGTACCTACGGAAGTATTACTGTGCCATCGGAGTTTGAATATGAATTTCTAAAATATTGAATTTTTTCAGCATCAAAATCAGACTTTGAATTTTAAAAACTATCAAATTTCTAGCACTGATTTTTTTTCAATGTTGAAAAAAATTCAGCATAAAAAATTCAACATCAGCTTGGAAATTTCTCACTTAATGGGACACATTGATCATAGATTGATTTTCTGATACAAAGGTTTTTGTTTTGTGTGTTTGTTTTCTGACAGACTATTTTCTCTTAGTCTGTGGCTTTTCCCAAATATAGGCCTATGTGTTTGATGGGGACTGGTCTATGTTTCTTTGTTCAACTAATTCTTATAAAACTATAGTTGAGATTGAACACATTTATGAAATGTTAAAATTCCCAGCACACAGTGGGTATTCCACTGCACTGTGCACATTCATTTGAATAAGTAGCCAGGTATCCCAGATCATTTTGGAAGTTTAAACCACTTTGGGCCCGGCAAATATGAACTTTATATTATACACCAAATATCAAACTGTATAAAAATAGCAGGGGCGCAGATGGGGCGGGGGGGATGTGTCCCCCTCAGACCTCGATCCATACCCCCCCCCAAACACAGATAATGTAGTGATGTATTACTCATACTCCTGTTTTAGGGTCTAAAACGTTTATTAAATCGTTTTTTTCCTTGTGATTGGTGTTTTAAAATATCGATTTTACGACAGAAATCAATAGCCTGGGTTTTCAGCAATCGAACGAGCCCGGGCTCGAGTCTCTTCGACCCTCCTACAGGAAATTACAGCCCAAAATCTCCGGTGACCCAATAAGGCGCTCCGGCTTTGACGGACAGTAGCTCGGTCCACTTATCCTCTAGCCGAAATTTGCATGTGCAAATGTGTAGCCAATAAAAATAGTTTTACAACATATGTCATTTGTGGGTTTGGCTTCTCTCTGGTCCATTTAAATACTGCGAGAGCTGATCTGAGATCAGAGGCGCCTGTGAGTCTGGGGCGAGCGTTTGGATTTGTAAGTCAATTTTTTTCGCTCAAACCAAGGAAAAAACACTCAGAAGACCATACTGAGGATATTTCAGAATATTTCGTGGACATTTGATGGAGATAATTGTCCAGCAAATACGATTTTTCATGAGAAATAGCAGAGACGCTGCGAAGGAGGCTCTCCAGGAGACGCGTGAGTCCGAGCTGAATTTCTCCAAAAGTAAGCGATTGGGAATTATGACACTTCACTTTATAAGTGTCTATAAGCTGGCTGGATGTGATAAGTGCTTTCGATTTGTTTTTGGAGTTGTTTTATTGTGTTTTGAGCAAGCTTTGTCGTGTTTTGTAGCTTTATTTACGTTCAAATGCCCACAGGTCCAGCGGTGGGCGGGCGGAGTCGATTCGCTCGGATAGCGCGTCAACTCGAGGCGACTCTTCGAACAAGAATGAATGACAGAGAAGCCTGTGTTCTTCTTTTGAGCTCGAAAGAACACGAAAGGCACTTATAATCGGCAGCGACACCTGTGGCGTGGGGATAATAAAAAAAGAACCCATACCCCAAGCCCCGCCCCAAGCCCCCGCCCCCGCCGATTCATCTGCGCTCCTGAGAAATAGGGTAATTGTCCTGACCCAGATTGATTAAATACATTTTAAATCCAATTGAAACATGCTATGTTGACACTGTGCAAATTAATATCAATTAGCCATGTTTCCAAGGAGGTCTTAACCACTTTGGGCCAGGCAAATATCAACTTCACAGTAGACAATAGATACCCCACTATATAGAAATAGAGTAACTCTCCTGACCCAGATTGATTTAATACTTGTAAGATCAAATGAAATCATAGTGCAAAATGAGGAATAAGAGGAATGAGACGCCACATCTCCAAGTCCATTTTGGAGGTTTAAACCACTTTGAGCCAGGTCAACTTCCCACTATACAGGAGACATCCCACTATGAGAAAAAAGAGGAATTGTTCTGAAAATTCAACATCTGATTTAGATGCTGAAAAAATTCAGTGTCAGAAATTCATAATACTGGGCACATGGGAAGCAACAGTCAGAATAAGAAGGCCATGAAAACTAAACAACCTTCAGTGCCTAAGGCAATAGTAACCCACACAGTGCCAAACACCTTGGTTGCCATGGATGTACTTGCGCTGTCCATTCCAGTCACACAGGGTCATGGAGTGTCACTGCTCCAGCAGCCTCCTGCAGCAATCCTCCTCACTCCAGAAGCTACTCCATCCACCAACCAGTAGCCAACTGGGTCACACCCTCAAAGAAAAAAAAGGCCCTTAAAGCTGAAATGTGTCTCATTATGTGGCACCTGCTGTACAAATGTTCTTTATTGCATATTTTATAAAATTAAAATAATTAGTTTAATATTTATTAAATTAATTCTTAATTGTTCTTAGTTATGCAATTGTCCATCTATGATTACTAACATTGTTAATATCACATATTGTATGGATGAAGTCAGTTCTCACAGAATAATTATCTAGACAACAGCATATTGAAATCACAATGAAATCATATCTATTTATCAATATCTAGAGCTCACTCATTCACGAGTCATGCACACATCCTGATCACAAACCTAGTTCCACTTTTTGACAGCACAGAATTAGCTCTCTAGCTCTCTAGGTTAAGGTAAGGTAAGGTACACTTCATCATCACTTCTGTGGAGTAACATACAGATAACCTTGTACAATAAACTAAACATTACACAAAAGTATACATGGGCTGGAAAGAGATTATTAACAGCATAGACAACTAAAGATATTACACAAGAACAGCAATTTTGAGGTGTTATTGTTGCTCTACTTGTCACTAGCTAGCACATATTCAAAAATGCATGAAGCATATTTAATCAGGAACACATTATGTTAAACAGACCCACAGAAACCCGACCAAATATGTATTGCTGTCCTGCTTAAATAAACAAATGTTTTTTGTGTGAAATTCATTACTGAAATGATAACATTCTCGGTTTTAAGCTCCACAGCTGGCAGATATAGAAGTTAGCAGTTTATGGTTGGAAGACCTGTCGAAATAAAAATGAATATTCACACTGAATACATTAAACAATCTCAGTACACATAAAGGACAGCTGAAATGGGACATATATTTTATAACTTTAAAAAAATGCTGTTATTTTATCAACTTACCGCTGAAATGGCATCACAAACAGCAATAGAAATCAATGTGACCAGCGGCGTTTAACTGCTGTTTGGAACTCTAGAGGCTCCCCATAACCCGGAAGTAGGCCGGCAGTACCACCACCATTGCTTACAACAGGACCCTATGGAATTGTCGCCACTCTGTTTTCTTTACCACTCTGCCTCTATCTCTCTCATCTGTCTGTCCTGTAGAGTAGCAGTGTTTACCACTTGGAACAAACGTACTTGATTTGCTGAAAGGTATCACGTGGGATGGCTTAACTTGCATGCAATTGGTCTGTGGTTTTCCTCAGCCTCTAAACCGCTACCAAAAAAACTATAAAAGCTGTGCTGGTTAAACTGGATGTGCCCTATCAGGTTTTAATTATAACGTTCTGTTTTGGCCGCTAGGTCCGGGTCCATATGGGACAGCTTCTGAGTCCGGGTCCGGACTGCGGTCCACCTGTTAGTGACCTGGAGGAAGCACTTAAAGGAGTGAGATGGAAATCACTGGATTAACAACATCAAAGTCTGACTTTCGGGACAACGCTGCACTGAACAAGACACAGGAAAAAAGATCTCTGGACCTGTACCCGTATTTCATAATAGAACTTCAGGCGTCAGACCAGTTTGAAATAGGAAAAAAAGAACTTTTAAACACCTTGTAACTTAAAATGAGCAGCATTAAGCAAAAGCAAAAGCGAACTACAGCTACAGCTACAACGCGAGCAAACACTAGCCTAGCTGGAAAACTGGCAGCAATGGCTGCGGGCATTCCATCTCCATGACGCAGTTAGTTTCTGAACTGACCAAACAGCATGTCAGAATGAAAGACATGTTTTCTCTAATGCAAGACCTGATTAAACCACTACAAGCATCAGCAGATGCACTTCACGAGACAGTTAATACTTTTTCACACATCAGCAGGGGAAAACTTTGAAAGACTGTCTGCAGCCAAAGCAACAATTAACTCACTACAATCACAGAATGCATCCCTTATAGAGCAGCAAACAGATTGTGCATGAGTAATTTACGCATGATCAGTATTCCCGAAGGCAGTGAGACCGGCAAAGATCCCATCGAGTTTATTGCAGGAGTGCTGAAGGAGTCAATGCCGGAGGCCCTTCATTTTGTGTTTCCATAGGTTTCAGGAGAAAGAGCGAGCATTGAGATGGGCAAGGCAACATGAGTTGAAATACAGAGGTAACACAATGAGAATATACCTAGACATGAGCGCAGCATTGGCGAGGAAACGTGCAGAATTCAAAAGCGTTAAACAAGCACTCTATGAGAAGGGAATATGGTTCCAGCTGCTCTACCCCCCTCGGCTGAGGCCAAACCCGATGAGGCCAAAGATTTCCTCAACAGAAACGCATGCACTCTCGAATAAACAAGTTGCTGTTGACTCCCAGGATGATGCAAGCTGAGTACACAATTTGAGTGTGAATTATTGTATAAATTAAATTTCACCAAAAGTATGTTTTCCTATTAATGAAAGTGCCTTTCAAATACCTTTTCAGTCTAATACAATTTAAAATCCAGTAGTCCACCATCAGTTTCATTGTGGTTTAATGATCTTATGCTATATCTCAGTCCTGTTTCAAATATTTAGGCATTGAAATTACACATAGTACAGATTTGTTTCAGAAGAATTTTAACCCTTTAGTTGATAAAGACGTTTCAGAAGTAGAATGTCATACCTCTTTCTTGTGGGTAGAATTAACTGTATAAAAATGAATGTACTTCCTAGACTTTTATATCTGTTTCAGTGTGTCCCAGTTTTCCTTTCTAAATCATTCTTTAAATCATTAGATCAACTTATGTTGTCCTTCATTTGGAGAGGCAAAACATCTAGAATTCAGAAAGAATTTCTTCAGAGACATAAGACTGTGGGAGGATTAGCCCTCCCTAATTTTATGTACTATTACTGGGCTGCCAATAAGCAGAAAATTCTCTGTTGGATTCGTTCTCCAAATGTAGATTGGTGTATATCAGAAGCACATTGTTGTACCTCATCACTCCCTTCCTTAATATTTTAAAAAGAATACTTTATGTCCAATTGTAGCAGTCACTCTTAAGATCTGGATGCAGCTTAGACAACATCAGGGAATGATGGATATGTCAATGTTTGGTCCTATATGTAACAATCACCTCTTCTTGTCTTCTAAATATAAACTGTCAAACTCTGACCTGTTTAGATACTTCCAAGTTCGTCATTTTGTTCATACCCAGAGTCCTACTTTTCCTATCATGCCAGACAAATCAGGAATGGATACCATTTTGAAAGTTCCCCCACAGTCAAAATGAATGATTTATAACATTTATAATGCCATAATGTTAGTCAGCCATGTAACAACTGATAAGATTTGCGTGGAGTGGGAGCAAGAAATAGGAGCGCAGCTGTCTTGAGGAAACCTGAAAAAAAGCCCTTTTAGAGTAAACTGAACCTCATCCTGTGCCCGGCTCAGTCTAATACAATTTAAAATTCTCCATCGACTTCACCCACAGTAAGGCAAGATTGTCCAAAATGTACCCTCATTTAGATGATACGTGTGACCGCTGTCACACTACCAGGGCAGACCTACCATATGTGTTCTGGGCCTGTCCAAAACTAGTTCTGGTCCATAGTATTCAAAACCCTATCAAGATAATTTCACACAGACGTTAAACCCACATTTGAAATAGCCATTTTTGGTGTGTTAGCTTCACCTACATTGGCATGAAAGAAGCCTTTGCTTTTGCATGCCTCCTGGCCAGGAGGAGAATATTATTGGAGTGGAAATTCAGTAGTCCAAAATCAATTTCATTGTGGTTTAATGACCTTATGCTATTTCTATAATTAGAAAAGATTAAATATTGCCTCATAGGATCAATACAAAAATTGTATAATACTTGGAGCTCAGTTATATCATATAAGCAAAAATGTAAAACACTACCCAATGCAACATAAACAACTATAAAAACATCCACTTTTACTGTTACACCTAATTTACTTTGTTGGTTGATTGTTATTTGTTGTAATACAAAATGGGAAAAGTTCATTTAAATGTAATTACAAACTATTAATTGATAAAATAGTTATGCAGTTGATTACTAACCTTTGGTATACACGCATTGACTGGCTTGTAACAGGTCGACTTTGTTCTGTACTAACAGAAAATAATGGCTTTTATGAGCAATGACTACACGTGCTGACTGTGCACAGCTAACGCTGGAACCGAGCTGCTTCTAAGGCTCGAGAAGTCAGTATCTGCTGCATATTATGTACAAAAAGAAAAACATATTAATCTCCACATTAAAGAACAAACACAACTTACATAAACAACATTCGTAATATTGCCTCACCTTTTTTAACAGGGACGCTTACGGTAGTTAGCAAGGGATGCTAACGGTAATTAGCATTAAGGCTAAGGGCAGATAAGTTACTAACGTACAAAACGACCTCAAATCTCATTTAGGCCAATAAAACATCGTCTTGAACTTACAAATACTCATACTAATGTTATCTATCTACTGCTTGTGCACTTAACTCACCTCTAATAACAGAAAATAATGGCTTTTATGAGCAATGGCTACACGTGCTGACTACACAGCTAACACTGGAACTGAGCTGCTTCTAAGGCTTCAGAAGTCAGTCTTTCTCATGTGCCACTACTGCCATTGTCTGGTGTAAATTGGTATAACACCAGAATTCGAGTACATGTGAGGGAGTGCCACACAGCCAAAAACAACCAAAACACAATGAAACAAAAAGTTGTTGGGGGGGTGCCTTTTTATTGATAAATAGTCCTGAGTGCCACATACACTCTATATTTTCTGTTTGTTTTGATATCAAACAATACCAAAAGCATGACAAAACTGGAAAGCATATTTTTTGTTTCACAAAACAACGGTCTAAGCACACGAATAACTTAATCACACACAAAATAATGTCTCCTATTTTCTAAAACTTTTTCTTTGTGTTACCACTTTGTAATTTAAGAGTGTTCAGTCTTGCAGTGTGGTGCAGCCTTAGTTTGTGGAAGATAGACACAACTAAAGACAACAGCATAAACTGATTGGTGTCAATTTCAAACTGTAGCCCGGACAAACTGACTGAGCAAAATACACTGACTGCATGCCCTGATGCTGACTGTCGGATACACGCTCATCTACTCTGACCGCCATGACTGTACTCTCAGTGTATTTTGGCACAAACATAGGTACTAACTATTTAGATTGTTGTTATCTGTTTAGTTAACTTTTCTCAAGCGTTGGAGGTTTCCTAAAGAAATCCACCTCAGTTTAACCTCACCTCAGTTTAAGCCAAGCTAAGCTATGCATCCCTGTGTTCAAGTCAGCCTCCAAACAATATTTTGACTAACTGTAAGCACTTGTGAGGTCTAGACCTGGACCAGAATCGGGCACTGGTGCTTCCAGAGAGTCCTCTCCAGACAACCACCCCAGAGTTTCAGACAACCCCATAACAAGCAGATCACCTGAGTACTAGACTGAGAAGTATATATAGACTTAAGAGACATTCTCTCAGTGCAAAGTATACAGAGCTCTGCCTCATTACTTAGCGTTTCCTTGATTTCTTGTATGTATTGCCTCCTTGTGTTTTCTGACCTTTTTCTGGATTCTTTGGATCACTCTTTTGCCTTGTGGACTTGTTTTGACTGTCTCATTGAGGATTTTCTGGTTTGGAACTTTTACTACATTGGATTTTTGCCTTTTGCCTTTGTGGACTTGGTATTGCATTAAACCTTCTATTTGTCATATTCTGCATTTGGGTCCATATCTGTGAACGTTACAGAATACTTCGCCTTAAGATGGACCCAACAGAACTTCGGGAGATCTTGGCAGGACAAACGCAGGCCATTCTAGAAGTCACCCATGTGGTTGCGTCCTTTAGGCAACCCGCCCCTCCAACGCAACCTGAGGCTGCAGTAGCCTCAGCCCCAGCCCCAGTTCCCACTAACAAGCAAAAGCTTGGGTTACCTGAACTTTTCGGGGTGATCCTGCCCACTGCTGTGGGTTCTGTGGTTTCACTGTGTCTTCAGTCATCCACCATCCGGAAAGGCAATCAGTGAGCAGCTGTATGACTTATGCCAGGGATCCCAGTCTGCAGCAGACTTTGCGCTCGAGTTCCGTACCTTGGCCGCAGGGAGCGGTTGGAGAGATGCAGCTCTGCTGACAATATTCCGGCGTGGACTTAATCAAGACCTCCAGACGGAGCTGGCCTGTCATGGAGATGTGACAGACCTGGAACAGTACATCCAGACCACTATTGCTGTGGATCGGTTTCTGCAACAGTATTGTCGCCCAGCAACCATCGCTCCTCCCCTACCTCCAGTGACCACGCCGCCACAACCCAACTCCATTCCAGATTGACAGTGCCGCATACAGGGGCGTTTGTGCATTTATTGTGGTGAGCCAGGTCACATCATCATGATCTGCCCAAATCGTGTCCCTAGGAAACAGGTATGCATGTCTCTCTCTCATTACCGAAAGACAGTTTACTGTATCAGTACTACGTTCACTCAATTCTCTGTCTTTATCTACACCAGCATTAGTAGATTCTGGAGCTGCTGGAAACTTCATGGACCAAAGCTTTGCAGAACAACTGGAGAAGCCAGTGCATCGGACTGTAAGACTCAGGTTTTAGTAAGGAGACATGAAAGGTGGAAGAAATACAGTACCTGAGGGGTAACTGCAGATGATACGTGTCTGGGTTGATACGTTGCAAGATCTCCAAAGGACCAATATACCGGGGAGATAATTTCTTGGAGGGCAGTTTCAACTTTAGGTCTCGAGTAGATAACCACACTCGCTGGCTGGGACGGAACAGAGGAGTTGGACAGCGGCGGTTGTCTGCAGTTACCCCTCAGGTATTGTATTTCTTGCTGCCGGACTGCCCACTTAAGACGCACATGAGCTGCCTCCCACACTTGATTGCACCTGCTGAACCAGTCGTCGACTGCAGGAACGTTGGTGTGTTCCGCCTCCCAGGGAAAGAGCAGGGGGCTGAAAACCTACGACACATTGAAAAGGGGTGATTCTTAAAGATGAATGCCTCAAAGAGTTCGGTGCATACTCAGCCCAGAACAGATATTTCGCCCACAAATGTTGATTATTGGAACAATACAATCGCAGAAACCGACCAGTCTCTTGATTCAGCCTCTCTACCTGGCCATTTCTTTGTGGGTGGTAACCAGAGGTTATACTAATAGTCACTCCTAAACTTGAGGAAAAAGCTCGCCAAACCTGCAATGTGAATTGAGGACCCCTATCAGACACAATATCTTCAGGGATGCCAAAGACATCTTAGAAAAACGGTCCACCACTACCACTACAATTGTATGTCCCTCAGACTCAGGGAGGTCCATGATGAAATATATTGCCAGGTGAGACCAGGGATGTCGGGGAACAGGAAGTGGTTCTAGTAGACCGGCTGGAAGTTGATGGGGGGGTTTTGTTTGTGCACATACTGGACAGGACAGGACAAAATCTGTTACATCCTCTTGCTACACTCGCTACACTTTTAGGAAAGAGGTTACTGGAAAAGTGGTACTAGCTAATGATTATAATTCTAATGAGCTTCAGGTAACGAAGGAATCGAAGCTGAGAAGTGACTTCACCTTATTTGAACAAGAAATTGCATCACTGTTCACGTTAAGACATTTATTATACCACGCTAGACAAACACAAAACATACAAACACAGAATAAAATAAATGTAGTGATGTGATAATGGTATTGATAAGCTTACTGCAAGTTACTGAAATTCCCTGAACAGTGGCTTCATGGAACAAAACAACCCAGTTATCAGTAGCACACATACTATTGTCCTTTCTGCACCAATGGTATCAAAATGAGAAAATTAACTGTTATACTTATTCACTGAGTGGAAGTGAAGTTGGACTTGGAGTTTCAGAGTCTCTTTGGAGTTCAGCAGGGTTGGAGCATGAAGTTGAAGATGCTGAAGTTGCAGTTCAGAGTTCTTGGCTGTTGAAGCTTGGAAGAGTTCAGAGTTCTTGGATGTTGAAGCTTGGAAGAGTTCAGAGTTCTTGAAGCAGAGTTTCAGGCCTTGGTTGAGGAGACGAAGATGATGAAGTCTCAGTAGAGTGGAATTGCCAAGGAGAGGTGACTCGAGATGAGATGGAAAGAGCCCGAGCACTTTTTCCAAGTTGGTCCTAGTCTTAAATACTCAGTGCAGGTGAGATTTCTCTCCCCCTTTCCTTCCCCTCTGTCCAATGACAGGGTTGACTTTTGGCGGTAAAGGAAGGCAGAGGAGGGGGTATGCGGGGGAGAGCTTGCATCACTCTTAACATTCATGGGATTTCTTATTGAAGTGCTAAAGTAATAACTTTTGCAAAGTTCCTCTTGGTCACTTGAAATTTGTAAATTTGGATTCGTGGTGAATAGTGTTTCGCAAAGAGTCCAAACAGGTGATCCTTTCAACAGCCTTTCACAGATTATGGATTAATTTACAGATACACTCTAATCCACCATAAGTATTCAAACAAACTTCAGAAATGCATGAACATCATAATCCCCTTTAGTAATTTGCTTATTCTCAATCTCATACATGTAAGCTTTCGGTTAAAATGGATTAAATCTCTGTGTCTCTTTTTGTCTAACTCTGAGGCTGCTAACTATGTGGCTGTGAGTAACGATTTATGGCTTCGCTACGCCACGGCTGGGAATTGAAATAAGAATATTGTATCTAGTATTTTCTGGCCACATTTTGGAGTGACATAGATATTTAAAACAAGAAGATTACATCGCCCTGAATGTTTCAAGGTCAAGTATGACAGGCATGTTCCCAACAGTTTTGGAGTTCTAATTGAACTCCACCTCAGATGATAAGATGCTTGAAAATACAGGGTTAACTTGACAGAGAGGATAAGTTTAGAAACAAGTGTTAGGAACAGGTAATTCCTTGGACACAAATCTCCTGACTACAACAAGTCATTCTTTTCTTTTAAACACAGAACTACCTTAGTTTTACTATGTAACAGAAAACAGGGTTACCTTGGCTCATAGGTGGGATACTTTTATCGAAGAAAACATATTTACACTTCATATAACTTCATGTAAGAACACACTTCTTTCTGGGACAAAGAGGATCTTTCCTGTTTGTGTGTGTGTGTGAGTGTGGCAGGAAAAGGGGAGGGGTGTGTGTCGAGTGTCCTCGGTGTGAGGCCCCTTTTGTCTTTTACCCCACTCAAGCCCGTGAGTCGTAAAGATGTCCTAACAGCCTGTGACGAAACACATGCATCCTTGCTCAACAGTGGGGCCCTGTTCCTGAGCCCTGTGGCAAGACTTCGCCGAAGTCAAAGCATGTGGCAGCAAAGGAACCTTGAATCTCGTGACCATTTCTTAAATGGATCAGAATCTTTGATCCTACAATTTGGAGAAAGGTATATTAATAAAGACTTCATTAATAAAGGTATATTTTTCACTTTTCCATACAGTCTGTGTGATTTTCTTTAGGGGGAGAGGGTGCCCTTTTTTCAATAAAAAAACAATAAAACTGGCCTGGACAAAAAGATTAACTTCATATTTTGTTACACAACACTTATAGGCAATCACTGCAATCAAGTGATTTCCGTAACTGTCAACAAGACTGTCGATAGGTATGTTGGCCCACTCCTCATGAGCAAACTGCTCCAGCTGTCCCAGGTTTGAAGGGTGCCTTCTCCAGACTGCATGTTTCAGCTCCTTCCACATGTGTTCAGTAGGATTTAGATCAGGGCTCAAAGAAGGCCAGTTCAGAATAGTCCAATGTTTTGTTCTTAGCCATTCTTCAGCTGTGTGTTTTGAGTCATTATCCCATGACCTGCGACTGAGATTAAGCTTTCTGACAGTACGCATCACATTTTGCTCCAGAATGTGCTTGCTTGCTTGATAGTCTTGAGATTTAATTGTACTCTGCAAAGAAACCCTGTGCCAGAGACAGCAAAGCAGCCCCAGGACATAACCGAGCCTCCGCCATGTTTCAACATAGGGACAGCGTTCTTTTCTTTGTATGCTTCATTTTTGCTTCTGTGAACATAGAGCAGATGTGACTTGCCAAAAGCTCCAGTTTTGTCTCGTCTGTTTTAAGGACATTGTCCCAGAAGCTTTGTGGTTTATAATCATTTGTTCTTATGTGATGTGAAATACACTGTTCTAGGGAGCTTACAGACTGAGAATTGTTCACAGTCGAGGTGACAGGAACCAGACATCTAAGAGTTTAATGCATCTAAACACTCCCTAACAAAGTTATTTCATAAAACCATTACAAATACTCTGCCTAGAGGCTGAGACATTAGTTTTACAAGATTTGACCTTTTTAAAAATCAAATCTTAGTGGACTGCTTGCAAGCTATTGTAAGACAAATGTATTTTTCTCAGATCTACCCTTTTTCTCAGATCTACCCTAACTCGCCTGATCCAAATTATTCACCTCCTCAATATTGATTTTTATTCTGTTTACATTTATTTAATGAGTCAATAAATGTTATTAATAAATAAATAAGCATGATAAAAGGAGTACAATTTGGTGATTAAAACTGGCAATTTAATTATTATGCAATTAATTG
>JBBPCX010051957.1:0-14693 GCA_037974365.1 Hydrocynus forskahlii | reverse complement strand
CCCCCCACCCCCCACTCCACCTCCACCCCCTGAAAGCTGGTACAGAAAGTCTGTGCTAAGATGTCCTCTTTTTCACAATCCCAAATCTTGTCACCCTACCTTACCTTTCATACTAAAACAACCGAACAGTCCTACTTATCATGCAAAAAAAAACCACTTTTTGAACTATCATGCTTAAACGACTGCTCTGTCATCACTAACATGCTAAAGATCAATTGTACAGTTTCTGCTATCATATTAAAATATAATTGCATTGTTTTAACTAACATGCTAAAATATGGAAAATACAATTGTACAGGTTTGGTGAAGATACCAAAAAGATATTGTCCCTGTCTCTCTCTCTCTAATTAGTCTTGGTCGTTCCAGCTGAAGTGCAGAAGCTGGCAGACTGGATATAACCGCAGTGCTCTTGACTTAATGGCCATAAAAATTCTGGAAACTCTCCAAAACGTCCAATTCAAATGTCTCTAAAATGTCCGTCTCTAATGAATGCTTAATGAACTGAGCAGAAGTAGAATAGCATTTCAGACCAAACATAGCCCAGAACCAGTGCTTTCACATCAGTCCAGTTCCACTCTCACGCTTGTCTAACTACACTCAAAGCCTCAATCAGCAAATACTTCCTTTTTTTTTAATTTTTAATTTAAGTGACCACAGTGCTTATCCTGGGGCCAGGGGGGTGGGGGGGGGCTGCTTAGGCAGACCAAGACTGGGCCTTGATGCTCAGGACAGACAGGAGGATATGATGATAGCCAGAAGTGACATGTGTCCTCAGAAAGCCGTACTGTGACCTCCCATCTGAACACTTCAAAACGAATTGTGTTTTCAGCTTTTTGTGACATTTTTAAAACAAGAAATGTGTCATTTCTGTCTTAAAATTCTTGGTAAATTTAATCCCCCCTCACCATCTCTGTCTCTCTCTTTTACTACTTTTTCTTTAACAAGGAATGGGTTCCATTCTGATTTGTGCACCAAATTTTTAGAAGTGTTCAGAGCATTTTAACTTTAATTTAATTTTAAATTTGTCTGTAAGCGAAAGACCACCACTGGAATGATGACATCAGAGGGTGTGTCATTTCACGGTTTCTACTGGTACATCCTCTTATCAATAGTAAATGATCCACACGTTTTCGGGGTGAAAACACAAATCTGCAACAAAACAAAAGCTTGCATGTAAGCATCCTGTTTAACAACGTATCCTTGATTGCGATGGTTCCATTGAAAACTAGCGCAAACTGATTTGCTAGATGGCACAAAGATTCAAGAACCCATTCCCTGTCGGTGGAAAAGGAGCTGTCATTCCCTGTCGCTTTCTCTCTCTCTCTCTCTGCGCCTTTCTTTCTCTCTCTCTCTCTCTCTCTGTTTTTCTATCTCTTTCTCTGTCTCTCTCTCTCTGAGTGTTTCTCTCTCTCCCTCTGAATGTTTTTCTATCTCTTCTTCTCTGTCTCTTTCTCTCTCTCTGTCTTTCTCTTTCTCAGAGTGTTTCTCTCTCTCTCTCTGTCTCTGTCTCTCAGAGCCAGCCTGTTCCATCACGCTGCTATGGGTGAAACAAATTTCATAACAAACAAGCAAAAACACACAAAAGCCAATGCCTGTAAATACCAACAAGTAGCTCTACTGCACTAGCACTTTGTCACACAATACTTCTCAAACAGGCTATTAGCTTTACAAAGTAGCAGCTCCAGACCTGCAAAATCTAAAATTCAACACAGAAAACCTCCCAAACACAATATTTTATAACAAGATTCCAGATACAAGACACTTTTCCAAAATAACCTAGTCAGTTTATAAAACCTGGACTATGGCCATGGAGCAATAAAAGCACATAATGAGATGTTCATAATTGTGCTGTTAGAAATGTTGGTTAGGGTTTTAGTAAACGGTGGAAGCAGTGTGACAGACAACCTCACATTTCATAGCCACGCTTGAAATAAAACGATGTGCTCTAAGGGCCTTTTCCTCATAGGTGCTAATCATTTGAAATATTTTTCCAAGGTTGCAAATGAGTGTGTGTGGGTATGTGTGTGCATGACAAACACTGATGTAGGAAAAAAAACCTCCAAAATGAGGCCAAATAGATGTCTGTCTAGACAGAAGGAGGATGAAGAAAAACAGGACGCTGGGCCACCATTGTCTCTTTCTTTGTTGCTCTCTCTTTTTCTCTTCCCTCCTTTGTTCATTGTCTCTCTAAGATATTGATCCTCAGATACCTGGTTTAAAATGCCAGGTATCTATCGTATCTCCCATCTATTAAAATTCACTGCAAGGTTGAGAGTGGTCTGCTGTGGAGTAGGCTGCCTGTACATTGGAACAAGGATCTCTTCCTGCTCTCTAAACCCCTTTTCACCACTCTTTCTTTCTGTCACATGTGCTGCCTTGCTCGTCGTCTCTCTCTTTTTCTCGTCACACATCCACTATGAAGCTCTTATAGATAAGCCATACTTCAGCTGTCACTAAGAAACCAGCTCAAGCCTTTGAAGACGGTTCCAAAGAAGAGTAGACTGAACGGCCATGGCACAATCAATTGGAACACTACAGCAGACAGCAGAACATCGATACGTCATTAGGTGGCAATGCGACTTAGATATTGCAGAACCAAAAGCATTGATTACAATTTTCAAAGCGCTCTCACTGTTTGGAAATGCTTCTCTGTCTCCAAATACTGATCCGGTCATTACTTCACATGATCTTCCAGCATGAAGAAGCATGGATCTATATAGAGTGGTGAACTGTGAGTTTTGGAACTTGGCTTTCAGTTCAGGCCATAAATATCAAAACACAGTAAAAACACCTCGATGACAATGCAAACTTCTGCTGGCACCACTACTGTTGTGGCCATTAAGTAACAAACATAGACATTTGAAGCATATAAAAGACAATATTTGTAACTGAGAAATAATTTGCAGTGTATGTAGCATTTGTATAGCAACTCCTTCAGTAAATGGATTCAGCGTTCAGGCTGCAACTTTTCAATATCAATGACATCTAAAACTTTCAGAAGACCTAGAGTAACATTTTCCCTCACAAAACTGGCCCCACTCTATGTTGTTCAAAATGTTATTGATTAATTCCACTGCCAGTTCCTTACTATGTTCATTTATGTGACGTGAGATCTACAAACCATTACCTGAAGGGCTCAGCTAGTCGTTTCTATCTAGATGCTACCAAGGAAAAAAAAAGGATTGGACAATGTACCAGCGAGCATTTCAAGAATTGGACCCAATTTCTTGCAGACAAAACGTATTTAAAATAAAATTAATTATATTAAACAAAACTGCGAAAAAGACGTACTGAAAAATCTAAACGAATGCTGGTGTGTATTTAAATCTTTATTTAATAATATACTAACCCTTTGTTCCATATGCATCTCTGTTGCACCGTTTAAGCAGATCACTACTAAAATCTTTTACACAAATTTTCACAAAAATGTGTATTTTACTAAATTGGTGAAGCACACAACAGCTCTGTAGAATCAAGTCAGTTTTAGTGCATAAAATACTGAGTGCACTGAAGGTGATTCTACCAGCCTGTGATGCTCTTTGGAAAGGAAAGCAAACCAAGATATAGACATTTGTTACATTTGAGGTGTGAAATGATGCAGATTGATGTTGCAAGGATATAGCAAATATTATTTACTTCTTATTTGTCAAACTGGCATGTGAAAACAGCAAGCCTGAAGGAGCGAATAGAGAGACAGAAGAGCTTAACAGACTTTGTAAACACCCAAAGATGAGACAAGACTGACTCATCTGAGGACACACTCACTCATGTACACACACACACACACACACACACACACACACACATCATTCAGCTATTCGTGCTTGGGTAAAGGCATTTTTTAAAAAAACACGAAGATGAGAAGCTTCTGGTGGGGTCACCAGCTGTAGTGGCATCACAAAAAAAGATGCGCAACTCAAAACGGCGCAAACACCACGGTGACTAATAGATGGACTACAGAAACCTTTGGGCTTGTGCAAAAGTATCAACAATGAGTAAACATTACTCAGACACACAGACAGAGATACTGATGAGTGCACCAGGAGTCAACCGATATGAAAATTAAGACTGATACCAACTTTAAAGTTCCAATAGCTAAGGATATCAGCCAATACAATTATACTGTTGTAGTTTCTATAGTTTTCCATAAACAGTGCTTAGATGACTAGTTTTCACCTCATCATTAGTCAATAGGCATAAGTCCGAATTCGGAATTTTTAAGTAGTCGTAAAAATTAAGCAGAAAATTCAGTTGTGCGAAAATGCAAATTATCTTTGCTGTGCCTGTGATGCTGTGTTGTGCCTCCGGAGGGTCTCACCCAGAAGTACAACACGCAAAACTCTCGGGTACAAATGAAAACAGGTTCATTTTAGGCTCTTTTAGAATTTTTGTAATTTTAACTTTCTAACTTATCATAAAATTCTAAAATGTTTGGAGCGAACTATGATGTGAGTAGGCTAATAACATTAGTGGTAATAAATGTAGATGCAATTGGGATCTGTTGCAACGTATCATCACACTAGACCCATGTTAATGTAAAAATAAGATTCACAGCTTGCTTGCTTACGTTTTATTGCGTTGTTATTATTTTTTTTTGCCGCACAAATTTGAAAATTCGGAATCTCACCTATTCCACAACTCCAAACAATTATGACTTACTATCCTAATATTATACTAATTATTGGCACTGCACTACATTTTTGCTCATTCTGATAAGTCACTGTACTGGTCAATATTGTTAACCTCTATAGTAAACAATATAGCTTAGAGAACAAGTTCCCTTCAGACTGACTCACGATGTAAGAAACGTTCCAGCAGCAATAAAGTGAAAGAAAAAAACCTAAAGAAAAAAGCAGAGCCTGTATGTGTGTGTGTGTGTGTGTGTGTGTGTGTGTGTGTGTTGGGGGGGTTGCTTATTTGGCTCTGAATAAATACTGCAAGACATTTGTTTCTGAGAGTCCTTTAGTGGGAAGTAATTAATTATTTAGAGTGTGTGTGTGTGTGTGTGTGTGTGTGTGTTTGAGCGAGAGAGAGAGGCTGAGAAAGCCTTGAGGATCTTCTTTAGTTCGGAGTTCTGGAGTAAACTCTGTTTCCCTCAAGACAGGGGCAGCTGGTGGCCTAGTGTTTAGGGCATTCACCCTGCAATCGGGAAGTTGTGGGTTTGAATCCTAAGGTTCCCTTGAGTAAGGTACCGTCCCCACACACTGCTCCCCGGGCGCTGTGCTCCTGGCTGCCCGCTGCTTCACTTGGTGAATGGGTTAAATGGGTTAAATGGATTAAATGCAGAGGAAGAATTTCGTGCTGTTCACACTGTGTGCTGTGATGTGTTGATGTATGACAGAATGGTCACTTTCACTTCACTTTGACAATACTGACTAGTCCAGACACACACACTCCGCCTTGAGTGCAAGTTAATAAGTCGTTTAATAATTATAAATTGACTTGAGGCGAGTGCTGTCACGTCTCCCTTCTTCCCAGCACTAAACAGGCATTTACACAGACTTCCATTTTGAGGTTTCTTTATTTTCAAAGAATAAACAAACAATAGGCGCGAGGGCCAGAATTAATGAACCAAAAGAAGGAAGGCCTAGTCTACTCTGAGCCAGGGCGACAGTGGACCAACAACGAAGGTCCACCTACGCTGAACTTAAATACACTCCACAATACAACTTTGAAGCAATCACAAACCCCATCAACCAATAAACAAGCACATACTCAATACTCCTGAGTACACCGGCAGCTGAAACTAATAACTCAGACTAACACAAACCCGGTGTACTCAGGATATCAAAATAAGAGGCACCAAACCAAAAACACAAAAACCCCAAACTAAAACAAGAGCGGCCCCTGGTGGCCGCTGTCGGGACCTGACAAGTGCCACCTAATGACCACAAGACTACGGGATCACAGTACCAGACCATAAGTGAAGGGAAATAAGTTTTTAGAATGGGGAACAGGAAATGTAGTCATAATGCCTAAAATACATAAGTACAAAGCCTAGAAATAAGTAACAGGGTTACTTGTTGAACAACTTGTTATTCAACATAATTCCTGTCCTTCACCATTTCAGATCCATACACATTAGTCCATACACAAGTCCATACACAACCATTAGTCTGTACACTGTGCGTATTACACCTAGCCTAGGAACTCTCTCCAGAAGCAATAACTCATGAGTCTGCTCATTTCATTTAAGACTGAGGCAATACATGTTGATAGCATTTATACAATGGGAAATAGCAAAGTACAATCAAATCACTTTGGCTCTCATTTTTACTGCTGAGAGACAGCTGAGCACATCCCCACTCACTCGTTTAGTCAGTGTAGCAGAGAGGACACGAATTCTGTCAAACGCCTGCCACTACATCTAACAAGCAGCTTATCTGAATTCATTTTGAGCAATTTGAGTGATAGTAACCCCCCTTATGAAAACTGTTCACACATAAATGACTGGTGGTGTCTGTGCTTCAAATGAGAACTAATCATTAGGCTAAAAAGCACCACCTGGTCTTATAAGAAAATACACCCCCACTCAAATGGCTTAGTGTGTGACTTTTAAACAGGCTAAGAAAAGTAAAATCAACCAGCAGCTAAAGAGCACAATAGCATCATGACAAATTCAATTAGGAAAAAATGAACATATATGGCACACTTTTTTGTAAAGTCATGCATATAATTTGTTTTCTTGGACTCTTAGCGAGGGGTGGCTATGGCATTCCTGGGGATTGAGTTTACATTTTACTGATGAGAAGGCCAATGCTTAGGTGCCACTCAGGAGTCCCAGGGCGCAAAGATTTCTGATCATTTGAGAGTATTAATAAGCACTTTTTCCCAAATTCTACAGGCTTTCCAGAATGCATCCTTCTATTTCCAGTACCTGCACACTCTGACTGGGTTTGAACTGAAAAAGTTAAAACGACTACGTAAAGCATCAACATCAGTTTTCTCTCCTGCAACATTTTGACCCCACTGCTAATCGGCAATGTCTGCTATAATTCTTCAGAAATTCAGTTTCAATAATTCAACATTTTAATCTTCCAGCCTCCTCTAGGTCCCTATATTCCTCCAGGACAGGCAATTGGGACAGTGATGACTCAGCATTTTCTAGCCTTATTGATCCAGCTGCCCTGCCAGGCCTGCCAGCATCAGTGACTGATGGGAAAAAAACAAACAGTCTCTGTCGCCAGAGGTGGGGCATTTATCACACATCCTTCCTGATTTGTAAAAATGGCAAAAAACATAGCATAAGGAATATGCCTATTTAGATGCATTCAGAAACTCTGAAATATTAATTATAAAATATCAGTACTGTACATGTACATGTTTTATTGCGTTGATTTACAAAAATGTTGCTGCCTTTTTCATTACAATGCATTGATAATGTTTACTGATTACTGTGTGAATGCATTGTCTAAGTCTCTACATGAAATAAACATGGAGGTTAACGCAGCTTGATGTTCATCAAAGAATCTTTCACACGTAAAATTTGCCTCCTCTGCACCATAACCTGAGGCACATATTCTAGAGAATACATTAGGATTTAAAAACATGGCACATCAAATATTGATACGATGCATAGTTGAAATAATGCTAATTTGCCAGCTTGTTCACTTCAGGGATATTACTGCAATAAACCATAACAAATACAAAAAAACCAAAATGATTAAAGAGGAAATATTATGAGCTTTTCATAAAGATGAAAAGTAGATGGGTCCCTGACCCAAAACTAACTTTAGTTAATCCTTTCAGACTAGCCCATTCAAAGGATTCAAACCATCATAACCAACCCATTATTTTCCACTGGCTTTAAATCTGGCAGTTGTTCCATACTCACAATAGGTTAAAGGGTTTTTTATGGAAATCATTTTAAATGCTAAAATATTGCAGGGAAAAAACCCTCGATTGCCTGACTGTGACATCATATATTTTTTGGACAGGGCCTTGGTATCTTACACAGGATCACAAAAAATAATTTCTGTTTGCTACATTGTCTAATCCATGTGTTCTGTGCTACATCTAGTGTGCTGAATTCAAACCTCAAGCCACATTTTGCCTTTCATGCCAGGATCTTAAGTTCTGTATGCACCAAATCTCCATCAGAACTGTCACTATCGGCAGAACAGAATCAGGAGGAATAGGCACTGGATCATTGGCATCATGAGGCAGTGGTTTAAGAGCAGACTCACAAATTAGGATAGTTTTGACTTATTCTTAATCGTAAATCCAGAAAACTTAGAAAAGTGATGATCTGTCGGCACAGTGAAAGGCTCAGCTTTCCTTTTCCCCTGAACCACTGAGTGAGACCAGAGTAACGAACAGTACAGCAGATATGAGGCGCCCAGCCTTTATCCTGCTCTCCAGCTTTACACCTGAAACAGTACTTGTAAGCAATCATCCCTTTCTTGGTCATGATCACACAGCATGTATTTACCACAAATGTAAAAGAAATTGGTGGGATGGTTGTCACAGCTGCACATACTCGTGTTTTATTTAAACTTTTACCCTACATCCAAGAAATGCTATGAAATAGACAAGCCTGTGCTCCGTCTCAACTTAAAATTAGCTGACATCACCTCTTCGACAGGCCTAAACTCTCACAGCACTGAATTCACCAGGAGACAGATTTCAAACAATGCAGAAGCAAACATACACGTGACAAACAGCTGGTATTGTTATTCTGTTCCCGTGCAACAATATTTGTATTAAAAGTACCAAATTACTGCAAAACAATATTATGCCTATAACTTTAAATCTGGACGTGCTAGGAAAATTTTGATTGTCATGTAAATCACGTTTTACTTCCAGTAGCAAAATCTTTGTTTTCCTGGGTTATTATTCTCACTATATATTATGCCACTAGGTGACATCATTAGAGAGCATTAGAGGTGCTGTGAAACAAACGAGATTGGGATTAAGATCGAGAAATCAGTAAAAATCTGCAATGTTTTGTCTGACATTCTTTGTACAACAAAATGAAGACAGACAGAAGTTTTACCATAGTAAGAGAGCTTGTAAATGGACAAAACTTTCATCCTTCTAAAAAAATTATTACATACATTTTATAATTACATGAAATTTGAGAAAGTTTGAGATTCAACAAAACATGCAAGTTTGGGCAGAATATATAACATTATTGTGATTTTATACCAGAAAAGCTTGAAATTCATCCTGAGCACTCACTCAGTATCGGCTATGAGGAGAATCCATCCAGACACACACACACACACACACACACACACACACACACACACACACGCATGCACACACAGAGGAATGGTTGTTAGTTTCTCATTGGGAGAATCAATACAGCCCCTGACTGCAGATAAGCAGAGAGGAACAGAGACAGTAGAACAAATAACACCCACTGCACCATCCCCTAAACAACAGCCTCATCAGCACCGAGCGCTTTCTTATAGCACAACGAAATTAAAGTGCATAACTGAAGAGTTAACGAAAGCAATAAGCCATGAGATGCTGCGCTATAGTGATTCTACCACAGTTAAAGGGTGTTGTTAGGAAAGAGTGAAACCTGATTAACTGTGATACAGTCATTGTAATGAACAAGCTTGAGTGCTTTTATAAATCAAATATACACATTTTATCAAACCAAACCCAAACATTTTTATTAATATGAATTAACTGATAAATAAATCAGCCAAATGGCATTTTTGATTAAATCAATAAAATGCAAGAACAATTACCTCCTTAGTGCTCACAAATTTTTACTCTTTCCTTAGTACTCACAAAGTAAGTTTCAGGGTTTTGATACTTTTTTTATTCAAATGTCTTGTAAAAATGTAAAAAGGTTCTGGCAAAACTGACATGATATTAAACTTGCCCTTTATAAAAGGTAACAGTAACTACATAAATAACTGATATATTTTCTAACACAGTACCCATTAATATTGCATGAAATTGTAAAGATTGAAAAACAGAAATGCTCCAAAATGTGCTTACCATTTTTGTAATAAATGTAAAGAATATAACTGTAAAGAATGTTTTCACTTTCTCCTGTAAAGCTACCATACTTTCTCTGTCACTCTTGTTTTCTTCTTTTTAGGCTGCAGGATCATATTTTATATTTTGCATACTATATTGATCCCGGAGCAAAGTTTTCTGCAGTTACTCTAAACACCTGTGTGAAGCAGCTGGCCCAGGGGGCAGTATGTTAGGACAGTACCTTGCTCAGATTTACCTTAGTGGTGCCAGTGGCAGTCCTGAGATTTGAACCCATGACCTTCTGATTGTAGGGGCAACTCCCTAACCACCAGAACTGCAGTCGTCCCAATATATAATCAAGCTAAAGTGAACTGTGTTGACAGGCTTCCAGGACTAACTGAAAAATGTAAAATGAAAAATGTGTTTTAAGCTATTCAGGCAAAAAAAAGCTAAAAATATTTCACACTTGACCAAATGTACAACCTTTTTTTGCTAAACACTTAATATAAACAGAAATAATATGCCATAGAATATTCCAGTGAATCTGGAATATTCCACATTCCAGAGTCAGCTATGTAACATAGAGAGCTTTAAAGCTGTTTGTAAGGGTAACAGTTTGACAGTCACTTGCATTGTGAACTGTGTCTCCTCAGAGAGTCGTCTGGTTTGTCAGCAGCACGGAGAGAAAGTTACTGTTTACTGACTATCCTGATGCTTTAGAAAGAATTAACAAAACACTCCCAGCCTTTATTTTCCTTTGAACATTCAGCCAAAGCATCTGCTCACATAAGTACTACCCTGTAGATGAACCGCTGCCATCTTCTGATTAAGTTGTGTACTCACTCGTCATTTTCTTAAATGAAAGGTTTTTTTCTGTTGTCAACAGGATTAATAATGTAAAATAACTTTAAACACCCAAGATACACACACCAGTGAGCAACATCATTAAAACCACTCAACAGTAGTAACAAAAGCACCTGTTAAGGAGCAGCAAATGAAGTCAGTTTCTCAAGTTAATGTGTTCAGGGAATCAACTGAGTCTGAGCATCTCCAAAATGGCAGGTATTACAGGTTGTTACTGATATGCAGTGGTTACTACATACCAAAAGTGGTCCAAGTAAAGCAGTGACAGGTTCCTGTGCTCCAAAGACTCACTGGGGAGTGGAAGTTAGCCCGTTTGGTTCCAAAGCAAAACTACTGTAGCTTATATTGCTGAAAATCGAATGCTGGCAACAAAAAACACACACAGTGCACCACAGTTTGTGGTGTATTTGTACCACATAGCCACAGACCAGTCAGAGTGCCCATATTAGTCCCGTTTACATGGACAAAAAATTTTCACTTTTAATCCTATTAATTACGTAAACTGATGAAAAACGTCTCATGTAAACGGTTCAAGTAATCGGATTCGACTGAATCCGTTTACATTTTCAATCCAGTTAAAAGAGGTAGTTTAGACTTTAATTTTAATCCGATCGATTGAGGAAACTACTCATGTAAACAGGCAAACCGATTATTAGAACACTTCCCTTGTTCCCTAGTAGCCAAGTAGAGTTTAGCCCAGTTGAGTGAGTTTACCTCCAGTGAAGCAGTGAACGAAAATGAGTGGGCCTGTACAAAAAAACAAACAAAAACTGGTCAGTTTCTGACACTATGTTTTTATTAGATACATTAAAACCGGATGGGTGTAAAATCCGAAACAGATACATCAGCACTGTCCAGAATCACCACAAGCTGTTAGCGTGGCACCATTTGAAGTAGCCTGTGTCCTGCTTCACGGTAGCATTTCTCAGTGTTATTATATTATTATAAAATAAATTTTTCTCTGATTATACTATTTCTCTTCATTATCAGTGTTACACACTGTAATAAAAAGGTGTTATAAACTGTTATAAAAAGGTGGGATAAACAAGGAGAAAGGAACCCTTGGAGGCTCAGACAGAGCGTTTTCTCTTTTTCTGTACAAGAAAAGTAGCCTGTGCCTACCACAGTGCTTGTCAAAAGTAATGTACGATCGGATTAAATGGCTGGAACATATAAACGTGGAACAAACGCAGATCTCTTTATTTGACGCTCATGTAAACAGTTCGGTTGGGTTCTTTTAATCTGATTAAATTCAATCGGATTGAAAAAAATGTACCTTTATTGGGCAGCTTAGCATCACAAACTGGACAAGGTAGCAATGGAAGATGGTGGCCTGGTCTAATGAATCATGTTTTCTTTTACATCATGTGGATGGCCAGGTACATGTGCATTATTATTAATGTAATCTGTGCCACAGTACACCATCAGCGGTCTTGTGGAATCCGTCTCCCTCTGCAACTGAATCCTGGACTTCCTGACTTCCTCCAGTACCACCACAATGAGTGCAGCCCTTTGCTGTTCACGCTGCTTAACCCAGGACTGTGCAGCAATGCACAGCTCAAACACATCATTAGGCTTGCTGATGTCACGACCATGGTGGGTTTGATCAGTGAGAATCAGGAGCCGCACAGAGAGGAGGTGTGACGGCCAGTCAACAACCTGTTTCTGAATGTGGACAAAACAAAAGCACTGGTTGTTCACTTCAGGACGGCATGACGTGATCACTCTCAGTGGAGATCATGCACAGCACCAAGGTCCTAGATATTCACAACATGGATAACCTCATGAGGACTTCAACACCAGCTCCATCACCAAGAAAACCCAGCAGCATCTTCTATAGAAGAACTACAGAGTACATTCTCTGTAGTTGCATCACAGCTTGGTTTTGGAATTGTTCTGTTTTGGATCGCAAGACTCTATAGAGGATAATGAGGACAGCTGAGAAGATCATCCAGGTATCTCCCGTCAGATGTCATGGAGATTTACACCACATGCTGCATCTGTAAAGCCACCAGCATTGTGGATGACCCCAAAAGATTCCGTGCCATATGGGCCTCTAGAACAGGAAAGTTTCTTCCCTCAGGCCACCAGACTACACAATCAGAACTGAACTGTTCTGCCCTAAACAACTTACACCACAACAGCCACTGTAAATACCCCTCTTTTTACTATATACAGCACATCCTTTGTCCTGCTGCCACTATTATTCACACTTATTATTTATTGCTGGCTACCTCTATTCTGCAGTTTTGCACACATAATGACTCCACTACTAGAGTATAGTATGTCATAAAACTGTTTTCATTTAAACGTCAACTGCACTAAATATTGTTTTGTTGCTTGTGTTTTTCGTGCAATCTCTCTCCTGCTCTTTTTACACTCTGTGTGTTTTGTCCTGTCTGCACTTTTGTTTTTTTGTTCTTGTGTTGCACCATGGTCTTGGTTTCATTTCAGTGTGTACGATGTATTGCACTGAAATGACACTAAACCTACTTGACTTGACATTCCTCAGTTTGTCCATCTATACATCAATACATCTTGTACATACATCCATCTGGCCACATATCCTTCATCTATCCATGTACTGTGTCTCTGTCAGTGCGTTTCTCCAATCCCTTATTTCTCTTTGTACTTTTATCTCTCTGCAAATTGCTCTGTACATCCATCCTATCTGTCCATTTTCCATATTTGCATCATATCTGTGTAACACTTTAATACAAACGTTCAGTCTCCAGCCAGTATGGAAAAGAAAGTGTGGCTGCATTAGCTCAGGAGGAGAAATCCTACAGTGAGAGAGTATCTCACAGCAACTCCCAACAGAAAGCCCAGGGCATTCAACACGAGCAGAGCAATCAGCTACAGTCAGCTCGCAAACACACACACACACACACACACACACACACACACACACACACACACACACACACATTCAGAGTACAACTGGGACTTTGATGTCCAACTCTGCTGCTCAGCAGAAAATACCATATTAAGCTTTGATATGAGTGTGAATCATGCAGAACCCTTCACAAAGAACACAGCAGATACTGCAGGAGGGAGACAGCAGAACTTAAGGGGGACACTGACATTCAGGACTTTTAATTTAGTACAGAATGGATAGCAGCGAGAAAGTGGCATTTACACTCCTTTTGTTACAAAACAAGCTACAGTATGACAATGATGCATTTAAACTTTTTCTTACCACAAAAAAGGGATTGTAGGCCTTATACTTAGAAAATGCATAAAACACATTTACTCAAAAAATGTCATAATAGAGGCCCACTTGCCAGAGCCAAAGCAGCTAGCATGTGTTTAAAAAAGGAATTCTAAATTTAAGCATAATTAAATGGTTGAAATGCAGAAATCTAATGCCCCATTCATCAGAACAGTATCCACCATATTCAGTGCTACATGCATGGAAATTTTGATGATGTTGACTGTACAGCTCTCAGAAGAAGAGGAGTCAAAAGAGGAGACACACTACATCCCATCTCCTAGATCGAAGCGTCACTAATGATAATTGGTAATATAATGAGCTCTGTCCAATCAGATGGAATCAACATGTTTAAAAAAACCCAAGTATCAAAAGAGAACAAGAGGCTCAGCGGGAATTTATTCCACTTTAGAGGCAATGGAGGCAACCAAAACAGTTTTGTTCCTTCAGATGTCAAACTACAAAGACTAAAATAGTAACTGTGATCTTCTGGTTTTCTGAGAGAACACTTTGAACAATAAAGGCATGATTTTTATGCCAGGGTTGACTGGCAGTGACTAACACAGGACCATGAAGACATCAGATATTAATTATAATGAATAATCTCTCTCTCTCTCTCTATCTCTCTCTCTCTCTCTCTCTCTCTCTCTCTCTCTCTCTCTCTCTCTCTCTCTCTCTC